>OY992882.1:37254078-37314078 GCA_963921405.1 Cepaea hortensis
GAGGGGTCAATCCCTGGTTCGTGAAGTGGATAGCAGCCGTCCTGCATTCTCGTCGGGTTGCTCTCCGTCTGGGTGCATGGACCTCTGAACCACATATTTTAACTCCGGGACTGCCCCATGGATCTGCAATCTCACCGGTGCTTTTTAACATGTATACGAGCAAGATTGCAAACCTAGAAGCACCAGGGATTAGAAGGATACTAACATTTGCAGATGATATTTTTGCGTATAGGCAGGGGAGAGATAGGGAGCAAACAGCCCAGGAGTTACAGGCGACAGTGGACAAAGTGATTGACTGGTGCACTGAAATGAGTGCTGTCATCCACCCGGAAAAGGCGGCTGTTTTGTGGTGCTCTCTGGACAACAGGATTGTGAGAGCTGATGTCCCAAGCCTCGCGATAGATGGCAGAAGCGTCAACAGAGAGAACAAACTGAAGTATCTGGGAATCACATTTGACAGGAGTCTGTCCTTCAAGGATCATGTGGAAACGGTTGTGACAATGCAATTAAAACTATGGCTGCAATGCACACAGAGCAGAGAATGCTTTTCAGACTATAGCAGCACTTGATCCTCTCAGTGATTGATTATGGACTAGGACTGCTCACTGTCTCAAAGAGTCAGCTGATGAAATTAGAGAGCATACAGAACAAAGCTAAGCGGGTCATTCTGGGATGCACCAGAGACACCCCAGTAGTGTGTATGCGTTACATCCTTGGTTTGCCGACTGTTGCTCAAGGTGATGCAGGCGAAGGCATACCTAAGAATAGCTGCAGACACAGATCACCCTTTGCATGAAGCGCTGGGCGCAGTTAAGGGCCAGCGACTGATAAGAGGGAAATCATGGATGGCTCAGGCGGAGGATACGATCAGACAGGTGTGCATCCCGGAGAACATTAGGCGAGGAGATGAGTTTGTCAGAGTGCCAGCGGAGCAGTCAGACTTGTGCAGAGTTATAATCACATTGAGCAGGGAGTGCAGGGAGTAGCCAGCAGGGGCCTCGGAAGTGGAAATCCAGCAACTAATTCAGGATAATGCTCGCTCGGGTGATGGTATTATATACACAGATTGCTCGGTTTTGAGAGGTAGGAGAAGTGCCTGGGCGTTCTTATCAAAAGTTAAAGGTCTTCGTTTGGTACAGGAGAGCCTGGCATATGATACCACAACATATAGCTTAAGAATGGAGGTGGAGGCGGTCAGTGCAGCTTTCCGCTGGATGGAGAATACGATACACACACACACATTGTGATTGTAACTGATTCAGAAAGCATGCCGAGGAAGGTGAGGACAGGCAATCTTCGTGAAGAGTGGCTTGCTTCGCTTCGGAGGTCATGGGTGGCAAGCATCGCCTGGATCTTTTCTCCGGGGCATGCCGGTGTGCTGGGGAATGAACAGGCGGACAGATTGGCTGGCTCAGCATAACTTGGTGGAGTATTGATGCATGAAAAGGCAGACGTGGTTGCGGCCTTGTGGGAGCACGTGTACACCTCGGAGGAGCAAATCGATCATCATGGTCTAGTAAGAATGAGACAGCGAGGAGTGACGAGGGGATCTGGCCGACGCTCGACGCTCAGAGGAAAGTCGAGACGGACATATAATCAGATTGCTACTGGTACTATTGGTGTTGAAACTTTTCGCTGGCTGCTGAGGATGGGGACGGAGCGCTTATGGAAATGCCCCGAATGCTGTGATGTCGGTTCCTAAATCAATCAATCAATCAACTGAGAGGGAAGACCAGGAGAACTTTCAATCAGATAGCGGTGGGAACTATTAGTAGTGTGACTCTTCGCTGGCTATTGGACGAGGGGAAAGAGCGCATATGGTAATGTCCTGAGTGCAGTGATGTCGGTTCTTAGCTCAACTCAACTGGTGTTAGTCTCATATTTGTATAGAGCCATCAACACTTGAAAGGTTGTGGGGCCAATATCTCACCGGCCACCTTCACTTCCGAAATCATTTCCGTGTACCCATTTTAGACGGGTCAATCTAGGAGTTCAGGTCAGTGTAAAAAAATCTGCCTTGGTGTGAATTCGAACCCCTGGCCACCAGGCAAGTGTGCCAGCCACTATGCTAACTTGACTCATTGTTGTTGTTTCAGAGGACGTGATTTTTTTAAGCTTGTGACATGTTAAATTCTTTTATTGCTGATTATGATTTTTGAGACATAAATTAGTGAACAGGCAGCATTTCATCAACTATTTCAGTTTCAAGCAACATATGATGTGTGATTGGCTGGTCCTTTTGAATTCCAACAGTCGCGTAATATGTACTTTTACTTTGTACATTTGGTTACAGTATACTAAAGAAAATCGGAATTACTCAGTGGTCACTTCAGCTGTTTGGTTTGTCTGTTTGAGAGTTTTGTACTTGTGATTTTTGTATAGTTGTTAGTTCCTCCATTTGGGCGACTGCAGTGAAACTTTCTGGGACAGAAAGAGCTAAGTGAAGAAATTATGTAATATCAAATGCACAGAAAAATAAATCAGACAGTTCTTAAAGAAACAAATGGAAACTATAATCTGATTGCAGAAACTAGACTTCTTCTTTTCTCCGGGGTATACCGGTGTGCTGGGGAATGAACAGCCGGACAGTATGGATGGCTCTGCAAAACTTGGTAGAGTATTGATACATGACAAGGCAGATGTGGTTGCGGCCTTGTGGGAGCACGTGTACACCTCGGAGGAGCAAATGGATCACCATGGTCTGGCAAGAATGAGACAGCGAGGAGTGACGATGGGGATTTGGCCGACGCTCGACGCTCATAGGAAAGGCGAGACGGATATATAATCAGATTGCTACTAGTACTATTGGTGTTGGACCTCTTCGCTGGCTGCTGAGGATGGGGACGGAGTGCTTATGGGAATGCCCCGAATGCTGTGATGTCGGTTCCTAAATCAATCAATAGTTCAATCAATCAATAGTTCAATCAATCAATCAATCAATCAATCAATCAATCTTTTGCTATCTCCTGCAGCTCCCTCCTTATTCGTCCTATATTATTTATCTGTGTCTCTAATATTCTTCTCCTTGTATTTTTTATATCAAACTCAATTTCGTTTGCTCGAGAATTCAAGAGATAGGCCTCTCTAGTTATACTATCCTCAGCTGATGGCGAGGGACACTGGTGATAGGGAGAAGCTAATCCATACGCATGAATTATTCCAGTGCACTAGAAGCAGTAGCATCCGTATCGACCCCGCTAACATTTAAAGTGAGCGAACGCAAATTTATCCAGCGCTCAGGACGTTTTCCTACCTCTTGATTCATTGGAATCTACCCAGTTCTCTCCCTAATCTCAACATTAGTGATTCTGTCATACCATTTTAGTCATGTTATGCGTAGACACCAGTTAATGAGGAGCGGCTGGCCGGGTGGCTAAAATGCAGGATTCTCCTCCAGAAGACTCGGGTTCGAATTCTCGGTAAGGTGTGGATGTTTTATCTGTGGGGGGGGGGGGGGGGGGGTAAAAAGAAAACTCTAACTTGCACAGTTCGCGGCGACTGCCCTAGCCAGACGGCCTTAATTCCTCAGGCTCAAGACCCCTCCCCCCGCCATACACCGCAAGGTACTATATAGGCAATCAATTACAGTGACAGTTGACAAACAGACAGTTAATTAATATTTGTAGTTTATTAGTCACTATCAATGAATGTAAGAAAGAGAGTGCTGAAATGCTATATACGAGGGTAAGTTAATAAGTAAGTCACAAATGAGGTTAAACCACGTTTTCACTTTACATTCAACTTCAGCATCATTCGCGAAATGTCTCCCGCCAAAGTGGTTTCCTGTTTATACTGACAAATGTTTGTCCCGTAAAGCGGCGCATAGCTGGGTAGAAAAGGTTACGAGGGCGAGTCATTCAGAAGGTCGCACAGTTCTGTGGGATGGCCGGTAAATGAAAACAAAGCACGCAATTCTATGCACCCGGTTTGGGAGGACTGATAAAACTACGATAAACTACGACTGATAAAACTACGATAAACTACGACTGATAAAACTACGATAAAACTACCAAAAATAAAGGGACAATGTATGTATAAAAATAAACTGGTTTCAAATTGTTATCATGTGTAGTTATTTTTCTACAGCCATTTGTGACTTACTTATTAACTTACCCTCGTAGAACCAGTGTTGCTGTATGGCAGTGGATCTTGGAATGTAAATGAACAAATTAGGAAGAACCTAGAAGCAACAGAGATGTGGTTTTTGAGACGAATGTTTGTTGCGAATTCCGTGGACAGCCAGAGTAACTAACAACGATTGCCTGAAAGAGGCTGATGAAACTAGAACACTATATACAACAATAAGAAAGAGACAAACAGCTTTATTTTTTTCGGGGGTGGGGGGGGGGGGGGGGTAACGTGATGAGACGAGAGACACCGGAGAACATTGTGACAACTGGAAAGATCGAGGGGAAGAGAGGCAGAGGCAGATGAAGAAAAAATTATTCTTGATGGACTGAGACGGTGGCATGGAGGAATATCATCAGCAGAGTTGATCCAGAACACCAAAGACCGAGATCTGTGGAGAGCCATGAACGCTTACGCCGTCTGGCAGGGCACTTGATGATGATGAGTTTATTAGTAATTGTCTTAGTCGTTCTCCATGTTTCTAATCGATACAGTTTACAGCAGTACTGCTTTCTGTAACGTTAGAGTTACATAGTTTAAGGTTGGTACTATCAGAGTAGCGGGTCTCCCTGGCCTAGCGGTTAAACGACTTTCTCCGTAAATCCCCTATCCACGTAGGGTAACGCAGCGCGCGAGAATTGGTAGCGGTTCTCGCCGGGTTGGTGACTTACGGGATAAGTGAGCCGGCCGCTCAGAAAGCAATGAGCAATGGCACACTACTGAGCGTAATCTTGCCAAGAAATCAGCAACAGCGGTAAAATGCTGGTGTTGACAGCGATGTCCTGTAAAGGATATGCGAAAAAAAAAACTATCAGAGTGAGAAGAGGTTACGGACGCAGTTCGTATCTCAGATACCCGCGTTCGAAACACAGCTGAGGGCGATTTAGTAGCAGACCGCCTTGCGTTGGTTTTTTAGAAATGGTATTGGTGCCGGTCGTTCAGAAAGCAACTATAAAGTACTGAACGTAAACTTGCCAAGAGATGAGAACAGCAAAATATGCTGGTGTTAATTGTGACGTCCTGTATAGGATATGCAACTAACTAACCAACAGAGTGGCTTAGACTCATACATTTCCGAGCATTGACATTGGCTGCTATTGCTAGCTTCTGAAAGCTCCCCTGCTTCTTGTATTCTCATTTTAATATATCTCTGGGTTCCTCCATCTTTGTCTACAATGCTTCCTAAATATATGCATGATTCCACCTCTCTTAACCCATGTGCTACACTATTATTCTAACCCGACGCCCTCTCTTATCCTAAAACAAGATGACAAATGCAGGTATTTACAGCAGAGAGATATTCCTGAACCGCGCAAAATATGCGAGTGATTCCCATAGCGCGCAAGAGAGGTTGTAAACATGTAAAAAGGGGAAGTCAGTCATGTTGACTTCAGTTTCGTCTCGTGAACAGTGAGCAGACGATTGACAATGGACGTGCTTCCATTCATTGAAAGTTGTGTAGCTTGTTGTCATAAAAATGACTGGAATAAAGTTAAAGATTCACTGCAGGAGATTGTGTCTAACGAAAGTGGTTTAAAGTAAGTCGACTTTTGTGCACTTTTATTTATTTATTTTGTGTTTGGCCGCGATGTGAGTGTGTTATTTCATCCTCTGAGCTGGTCGCTGTTCTTGCAGTAATTTAAAATTATTCATTCGCAGTATTTACTATTTAGTATTTTAATAACACATACTGCATTGCTTGGTTTTAAATAATAGTGTTATATATTTGATCAAAGTGTTTTGTTATTGTGATTTATGTTTTGATGCATTTTAGTGTATATTTGTCATGATGTTGGATTAAAATATTTTCAACTTTACCTCAACCGTCAACCCAAATGCCGCGAAAAAAATGCGTTTATGGTTCTTAAAATATTGCCTTGGATGGATATGAAGAGCATTTAATTCTTGTATGATGAGTATCATGGAAGAAGAAAATAATCACGTATTATATATATATATATATATATATATATATATATATATATATATATATATATATATATATATATATAACCGCATTCACAAAAACTGAAGAAAACATTACTATTACTGAATGAGATCAAGGTAAGATAATCAAGATACTTCGACCATATAAAAAGATGCAGCTTCCCGTTAAAAGATGCGCTTGTGAAAAATGGGGAATGGAAGTGTGCAAGAGAAAGAAATTGTTGCTGTTGGATAGACAAAGTAAATAGATCAGCTGGAAAAAAAAAAATCTTACATGAATGCACAATGAGGATGCAGATCAGAGAGTGGTGGAAACTCATTACAACAGGCATTCAATGTGAAGATGGCATTTGATAATGAAGATGGATTGATTTAATGCATGAATTCAAAAACTAGCAGTCAGTGCTCCAACTAGCCACTTTAGTAATATTTTCTAAATTGCTTTTTAAGCATATAATCTGCATAGTTGGATACCTCTTGAAAAAACAAATCCTACGGTACCTTATTCAAGTCTGTAGGTCATTTTAAACGAGATATTAAAGTTTGTGTGTCCATTTATCATTTAACAGGAACATATAGAAGAAAAAGGCTTTGACCTGTTCACTTTATGTGACCCTCACACAACTGTTGGTTGCACTATCGTCAAGGAGATTAACACTGCCGCTGTCTAACTCAAGTACAGATAACTCTGCCAGTTTATATATATACACACACGCACACAAATATATACATTGATTTATTTGATTGTTTTGGGATTTGAGATTTAAATATTGAGCATAACCCACTTCTGGCAATGCTGATCATATTCTGGTATGAACATAAGGCCCATCCACATCAGTGTGGAAGCACCAGACTCGAGTTTCACTCTCATTTGAGCTCGTCAGTAGTGCACATCCTTGACCGGACCTGGAAACAAACCAAGGATCACTGGTATGTGAAGCGGGTGTGTAACCACTAGACCACGTGGCACACGCTGGACACGACCAAATTTTCACAACAGAATATTACGTCACCATCGTAGGCTATAGCTAAAGATTTGCCTGATTGCCGCGACTGACATCCGTCAATCGATGTGGCTCCGAATGATCAGGTCTTCTCACTGGCAAGGCACACCAGGCTGCCTAAAGTCTAGCGAGCAATAATCAAATTGGTTTATTTGGTTGTTTCGGGATTTGAGATTTGGGATTTGTTTTCAGGATTTAATTCACACACCAGTGATCCTGGGTTTGTTTCCGGGTCCGGTCAAGGATATGCACTACTGATGAGCTCAAATGAGAGTGAAACTCGAGTCTGGTGCTTCCACATTGACGTGGATGGGCCTTATGTTCATACCAGAATATGATCAGCATTGCCAGTAGTGGGTTATGCTCAATATTTAAATTTTGTTCGCAGCAGACGAGCAAATCTCCGGCGGGCCTATTCTCGCTGGTCGCGAGATCCGCACAGTGGAAGTATGGGAGATTTGCTTGCAAATAGACAGGCAATATCTCCTGCGGTAGCTATGGCGGACCTATTCCCGCTGGACGCGGGGACCGCTATAAGTCAGGTGGGGAGTCTGACGATAGTACACGCTTTACACAGGTCCGGACACCTGTGATTGACAGATGTGCGCGCCCCCATGGTCCGGGCTCGTACAGGGCCCTCACCTGTGGGACATGGCTGAACGTCTCTAAGCCGGGTCCCTTGGGTGTCAGGGTCTGGCCATAACTCGCCACCGGCTCGTGGTGGTGAGGTCTCGGTGGATTGACGCTGAGCCGCCAGCGTCTGCAGCCTACCTTGTGCCAGACGTATTGGTTACCCATTCCTCTGGAATACACAAGACTAGGCCGAGGGAGGGGTCATGTCGTTTGGGCATCACATGATCTCTGAAGCTCTGCCCAGACATTGTGATGGAATATTGGCCACATTCCACTCACATACTTTAGTCTGTCAAGACTGCAAGGTGTCTACTTACATCTCAATGTCATGCCGTGATTACGTCAGATGCAGCACGCGACTACAGTAACTGCTTGTGCGGTCTTGTCAACTACGCGAAGCCACTGGCTTAGATGCATTTTGACAAAAGAAGTCCCGTTGGAAAGAAGCAAAATTATCAGTAATGTGGTCCGTTTAGAGTGATAAAAATTTACAAATAAATGCTATAATGGGTGTTGAATGCAAAAATGCAATCATTGGCATTGCAATTGCTATAAATATTCCATAATAATATTAAATGTTCATAGTTGGATGACAAATGCCATGTCCCGCCATTGATATACCACAATATACAGCATGCCATCTTTGTAATTTCAGTTTGATATGGGATTGTCAACTCTTAATAGTCGAAAACTTCATAATCTTAAGTAACAATGGATGATAAAGTTAAAAAAACACACTAGAACAACGCACAGTCTAGTTAAAACGGAATTGACGGGTGTACTTATGCCTTATAAAGTCAGTCTGTACTTCCATCCAGGACACGAATTTGAGAAGACAAGAGGTATAGATTCGTAACTCGTGGAGGGACACATAATATCCAGTAATCGGTTTCTGTTTTAACTCGATCTTGAAATAATAGGGGAATTTAATGTCACCAGTACTCTATATGCCGGTCTCTCTGGCCAAGGGGTTACACCACTTTCTCCGTAATCCCGTTTATCACGCAGAGTCTCGTAGCGTGTGAGAACTGGGAGTGGTTCGTCCCCCGCTGGTGACTTGCGGGACAACTGAGCCGGCCGCTCAGAAAGCAATGGCAAACTACTGAGCGTAATCTAGCCAAGAAATCAACAGGCAGCTGAAAGATGCTGCTGTTGACAGCGATGTCCTGTAAAAGGATATGCAAATAAAAAAAAAAAAGTACTCTATATCCGTAAACCGGAGACACAAAAACAAGAAACTGAAAATTAACTCAAAAACATCTCTGGTAAAATACGGCAAAACTAAAATGTAGCGCCTAGCTCCAATTCCCAACATTTGATGATAAATGAAAGAGGCAAGGTCGATACATGTGCCATGTACGGTATCATGATTTGGCCACCAAGTCCAGTATTTCACAGGACTGTTAAATGATCATCCGTATCAGTACCCGAGTACTTTATGATAATGACAACTTCCGGTCCCCAACATGGCGGACAGGCATCTAAACCATTAAGCCTCTTGAGTGTTTATGCTTCTGGCTACGGTTTGCAGTTGCATTTTCTTCATGTTGGACTGGTAGTGTATGGTTCCGTCACCCTGCTACTGAGTTGAGTGCATGGCGCAACACTTTGAGCTGTGAATTTCATTTGGAATGTTTTTACATATGTCCGCGGTTGTTGTAGCGTGAACTGCGAAACGATGACAGTTGGCCTGTCACTTGAAATTGACTTGATTGCCTTTTCTGTTCACGGGTGCATTTTTCTTGGAGACTCCTGGGGGTTGTCGCTGGAGCTACATTTTGTTCATGCTTTGTGTGATGTTTTCAGCTGGCCGCCCTGCCGAAAGGGACTATATATTTAGTGCTTCCACATTGACGTGGATAGGCCTTAGGTTCATACCAGAATACGATCAGCGTTACCAGTAGTGGGTTGTGCTCAATATTTAAATCTCAAATCCCAAAACAATCATATAAATCAACTTCTTTAGGTATATCTTAGTTACTCTTTCTAGCCACCTATAGTGTTCATCATTCTTCTATAAAAACCACATCTCTGCTGCATCCACATAATTCCTCACTCGTCTGCTAATTATCCATCATTCACTTCCATATATATTAGGATTGACTTGATGTAGCGCTTAAGAACTCTTTTCCTCATCTTGATTGACACAGATAAATTGCAGAGAGCATTCTTCATGCTGCCTTTGCTTGGGCCTTCTACATTTAACTTCATGATCACATCTTTAAATTAAAGTATCCAATTACTTAACTGCATTGATTTGTTTCATGGTTCAATTCACTTTGATGCTGTATTTTGCCTTTATAATTACCATTACTTCTGTTTTTCTGTTATACAGACTTAGTCCTTTGTTTTGATTTTTCTGTTGCAATTATGGCTGTCATTCTGTTGGTTGGAGGAGACCACTGCAACACACATTGTCTTCATCACAGACTCAATGAGTATGCTTAGTAAAGTGGACAAAGGAATGTTTCGTGTGGAATGGCTCACCTCGCTTCAGAGGTCTCATATTGTAAGAATTGTATGAATTTTTGCCCTGGCCATGCGGGAGTGCAGGGGAATGAACAGGCTAATAGGTTGGCAGGGAATGCACCTCTTGGTGGTCAAGTACCTATGGACAAGGGAGAGGTGGTCATGTGCCTGTGGGATCAGGTGGAGAAGGTGGAGGAACAGATTGAGAACCCGTATATGGAAAGGGTAAGATTGCGGAGGATTGGCACGGGTTCTGGTAGAATGTCAAAACTGAGAGGGAAGACCAGGAGAACTTTCAATCAGATAGCGGTGGGAACTTTTAATCACATAGCGGTGGGAACGATTAGTTGTATGACTCTTCACTGGCTGTTTAACGAGGGGATGGAGCGCATATGGGAATGTCCTGAGTGCAGTGATGTAGATTCTTAACTCAGCTCAACTCAACTATGGTTGTCATTTCTTGTAACTGAATTTTAAGTGACCAAAATCATGTCATCAGCATAATATAGGTTGTTTACATTATGTCCACCAATATTCCGTGTGTTGCTGGGGCCCATACGGGGAAGCAAAGAATAGTAACACTGTTGCCTACCATGCATGTCGTACGAGGCGACTGAGGAGGATATGGTTCCGTCGCCCTGCTACTGAGTGAGTGCGTGGCGCGACACTGTGAGCTGTGAATTTCACGTGGAATGCTTTTGCATCTGTCTGCGGTTGTTTTAGCGTGAACTGCATGTTCGAAACGATGACGGCCAGCTGTTGCTGGATTGACTGGTTTGCCTTTTCGGCTCACAAGTGCATTTTTCAGGAGACTCCTAGGAGTCGTCGCTGTAGCTACGGAGTTCGTGCTTTGTGCTGCACTTTCGGTGGGTCGCTCTGCGGAAAGAGACCGAGCCTTATGGGATAAAACCCAGATCAATGAAGTCTTTCTCGTGACTGCTGTTTCCATCGACGGTGAACTGTATTTTTCGTGGAGGACTTTTATGTTGGCATTCTGGCGGCGGCATTATGCACAGTATACCTGTGCGGGCTGTTGGCTTGCCAACACTCCTGTCTATTCCATTGTTCACATGGGGCAGTTAGGAGCATTTTGTGTGATATTCACTGGCACAGGAATGGAGCAATATGGGGACAACCCGTTGCTGTGAAGTTGGAACCGCGACTAACTAACTAATTCCTGGCGTATCTTATATGGATCTTATTTTTATTTCACTGTACAAATTTAACATATAGGATGATAATATACAACCCTGTCTAACACTATTTAATTTGTTGAAAACCTCTAGTTTGGTTGTTAATTCTTATAACTGCTTTTTGTTGTCAGATCTTTACCATCAATGTTTAAACTTTCCAGTATTCTAATTATTTCTTTGTTTCACTGTATCAGATCTTTTGGTGTAGTCATTAGCACAAATATAGATCTCTGCTAATTTCTGTTGTTCTTTCTGTTAATGTATATGGTATTGTGTGTGCAAATCTTCCACATATATACCTTCTACCAGAAGGTATGGAAGAAAATGAGATCTGTGGCCTTGTATTCTTGGCAAAAATTCAAAAAAAAAAAAATTAAGTTGCATGTCCTTCACAGGACGTAGCAGTCAACCCCAGCATTTTCGCTGTTCGTGATTTCTGGGCAAATTTTACGTTCAGTAGTTTGCCATTGCTTTCTGAATGACCGGCTCCTATACGTTTTTCGAAAAAACCAGCACCACTGTGTTTCAAACCCAGGTATATGGGCTCACAAACCGCGTTCACAAAACTACCACACCAAGACGTCTGCCATAGGTAACCAGATATTCATGACAGTAGATGGATCCACCACCTTATTTATCACAAGGAAGCAGTTATGAGTGCAATTACCACTAATTGATGCATCTCGGGGCAAGAGAGGCAGAGAAAGACACAGACAAAGAAAACTCCAACTTCATAAAAATATCAGATCACAGAGGATTGAAGAGTCAGGATTGCTGATGACTGCTCCATACCAGTACTTGAAGAAGAAGAAACTTAACATGTTATTTTAACCCTTTTCAATCACAATTGTTGGCTAGTTTATAACTTGGGTGTTTCATCAGGTTTCAGGTGTTTGGTTGTCTTTAATCAGCTGATAGTGGGTCATGTTCTGTGTGTCCTCATTTCAGTAGCTACAATAGATCACTTATTGTTTCTTGAACATGCTTAATTATATATTCAGTGGACTTTGTGATAGAATTTCTGCCACTTCACCTATAATGTAGCCATCAGTTTCCTGCTATGTTGATTCTGCTTTCTTTGGTACCATGTTTGACTGATTATTTAAAACAAAAAATTATTTTGGGCATTGAAGGATTTTTTTGAGCCAGCATTACGTTGATTTGTTTTCCGTTGTTTGAATCTATGTATAGATGTTTTCTGTCAGTTTCTCGGCCTACAATCTGAGCCATATCTTGTTTGATCTGCTTCAGGGTTAGTTTCCTTTCTTCTAGTATGGATAATTTGTTATAGCTTGTAGTTATTGTTGGATCATATTTCATTTATTATTTATTAATAATTTGGCTAAATTGTTTGGTTAGTTGTGTGGATATTTTCCTTCCTTTCCTTGTGACATTCTAATTTTGTTTTTGGGTATCAATTTCTTCACTTCCTATTATGCTTTTGTTTTTGTGCGTGTGGTGTTTCTCTCTCCCCCCCCCCCCCCCCCCCCCAATTCTATTTACTCATGTCATAATCTTGCCTGACAGACACAAACAATGGTATTAAAGCTGTAATGATAGTGATTTTTAATAAGGAAAAATAAATGCAATGTCAACAGAAGAGGTAGAGTCGAGAATCTTAGGCTTAATTGGGAACTAAACAACAGAAGAATACAGAAGCATTCTTGTGGAAAGCTTAAACAGTTAGCCAACAAATAATAATACAAGTAACACCAGCTTCATCAAAATATCAGATAGCACAGTCTGCTCCAGACCATGGTTTCAGCAGTTTGTTTGCTCTCTTGGAAGGGGACACTTCCCAAATGCCCGACCCTTAGTTCTCATTGTTTGTACTCTCAGAAGGTGAAGCATCCCAAATACCTGACCATTAGTTCCTGAAGCAGGTTACACACCTTTGATGATTTTCTAATAAATATTTCAGTTATTTTAAATAAAAGACTTCATCCTAAACTAAAAGTTTATGTGACCTTCTCTCTCTAGGTCTGTGTTACCAGGACCATTTCTACAATGTATGAATGAAGTATTAAAGTCCTTATCAGAGAAAATCACCCAACAAGATGAAAATCTGTCAAAGCAAGTTCAGGAATGTGCAGCAGAAGGATTTCGTTGCCTACGTCAAGCCTGTGCCCTAAATTCTGAGTTGCAGAGTCTTCTGTCAACATGTGTGGACCTGTTAACAAATACAAAAGCTATTATAGAGAAAATGATTTCTTTAGATCCACAAGGGGACAGTGAAAATGTGTTAAAGTGTGCTGCTCAGTTTCTTGGCAATGCTTGTGTATCAAACGTGGTCAATCAGAAAGTTATTTGGGACATGTTCTTTCAGCTGTTTAGGTAAGTGATCAGCATGTATTATTATCTTTCATGTGTTTATTTGATTATTATAAGAAAAGAAATTAGATCAACCCATAATTCTGCTGTTTGAAAGAACCTAAATGTTACAGAAATGTTCTTAATATATTGGGGACAAGATGAAGAAAATACTGACATTCTACAAGATCTGAAATTGAAGAAAACTAATCATCATGTTTCAGAAACTGAAACATTTTGGTCACATTAAACATTATAGTGGTTTGGAAAGAACATTGATGTAAGTAAGGCATGCCACCTGGAGGAAGAGACAGGAGTTAATGGCCAAAAGATGGGTACAGGACATTGTGGACATGAAAAAAAACATTAGGCATGAGAATTGTCAACGGATTCAGAATCTTTCCTGTGGACTGATACAAGTGATATTCTGCAAGGAACCTGTTAGTTATATGATAATGAATGGAAGAATCAACACTATATTCTGTTGGGCAGTCTATTTTATTTTGTTGAAATTTTGCCAGGGTAATTGTGATTTTGGCCTACTCTTCCTTGTTTGAAGGGAGTGCATCACTGCTAGTTATTCATCTCGGAGGTCAGCATGTGCAACTTGGGGCATGCACGTGTGTAATGTTTACTTCTTCTAGACAGATTCAGTCCAAAGTAGCAGGATCTACCCACGGGTAGGTTTTCTTTCCAAAGAATTTTGCCAGGACAGTGACCTTGCAGCCTGCTCTTTGTGATTTCCAACTGTTATGTGATTTTTCAATCACAACTTATATCTTAACATAGCAAAAACAAAGATAATGCATACAAATAAAACTAATATGCCACACTTCATACCACAGGTATGTCGGTAGCAAAAGTGTCCCAGAGGTATGAAATGGAATATTGCTTGGCTAACAAATCCATTACTTGGAAAGTCCGAATCAAAAGCTCATTGTGTGGGCGTCATCAAAGGTGGAAAAAGCGTCCCAGTAGCACGAAATAGAATATTGCTTGGATAGCAAATCCATTACGTGGAAAGTCCAAATCGAAAGCTCACTATGTGGGCGTCATCAAAGGTGGAAAAGTGTCCTAGTGGCACGAAATAGAATAGTGTTGGATAGCAAATCCATTACGTGGAAAGTCAGAATCGAAAGCTCACTGTGTGGATGTCATCTGCAGACTGCATTCTTCTGGTTTCCGGAGGAACAGCCTGTTGTGAATGGAAGGCCCAATATACGGAAGTGAGGCTAAGCAGCCATGTGCTGGACGTGACGATTCCTTGGGTGAGCCCAGTACCAGAGCGCTATGTGTCAGTTCTGCAATTATGGAAGCCTCCTTGGATGGCGGGGAACGCTCATGACCTGCCCCTGCCTTTCCTTGAGGAACAAATGCATCCATACGACAAGATTTGAATATTAAAGATGGATGGCTACTAAAGACAATAAAATAAAGAAAATTGAAATATTTTGGTCACTTGAAACGTCACGAAAGTTTGGAGAGACCAATAAGGGAGGGGTACATGCCCGGAAAGAGAGAAAGAGGAAGGCTAAAGAGAAGATGGGTGCAGGATGTGGCAGATTATCTCCAGATGGGTGTATTGGACGCGGGACATCTTGCTTAGAACCAAGAAGGTTGTTTCTGGGAGCGAGGTTCTGCAAAGGACATGCTACTGAATGAATGAATGAATGGGATTGTTTACACGTATACCTTGCACACATGATCCCTTGTTTTCCATCCATTCTGAGAAGACTAGGTATCTGATCTTACTACCCAAGAGATCCGAGGGGACATATGATATCATTTGGAACCAATCGTTCTTATAAAACAAACTAAATACTTAGTCTTTTGCCAGGATTTAAACCTGGTGATTTCTGAGCTTGAGGCAGACACTTATCCTTTAGCCATTTATCCCCCATATTCTGTATAGTTTCCAACAGCTGAGGGATGTTTTATATATGCAATATGGGATTCCTGATTTTATTAGAAAATAGGTAGCAAGGAATTACCTGGAAACTAAAGGCATCTGGTTTGATATTCATCACATCACCCATCGAGTAGCGATTGGTAAAAACATGGGCTAGCACCATATACACCTTACACCTCAAGGTATGAAAACAGGTCCTTTACTGTTTTTGTTTAAACTTTGGATTCAGCGTGGTTAAGGTTAGAGGCAGATGTCATAACTCAAAACCATCTTGAACCTCAGGTTAAAATAATATTTGAGACACATTCTTTCAGTTTTGTCAGTATGTATTTGGCAAGTTTTATTACAAGTTTTCTCTTATTTTATTTTGCAACTCTGCCAATATTAGCCACCTAAACTGTTGACAGCACCATGCTTCGTGAAATTGGAATAATTGAAAGACCTAAAACTCATCTATATTTTCTAAGCATGGCAAGAAAGAAACATATTTGGCTTTTGCCAAATTACAGCTAAAATTATGGACCCTGGTCTATAAAAATGTGGGTCTAGCACCATATGCCTTAGAGTGTGTAAGGGGATCTTTTAATTTTTACCTTTAGTTGAAAGGTGTAAGTAAATTAAATCTACCACCAACCAGGTCTCCCTTCCCTAGGGGTTAACGTCTTTCCCTGTAATCCCGAATATTCTCGTGAGTAATGTAACCTGCGCGAGAATCGGTAGGGAGCGCAACGCGATCTACTGCCAAATCTGTCGCAGCTGTTTTCAAAAGCAGGTAAACAGAATTAAGAACCGCGTCCGTAACGCCTTCATCACAGAGTCCGGCTTAGGCAATCCAAATGCAATGCACCAGTCTCAAGAGTTAAAACTCAGTATTACAGAGAATTCATCAATCCAGTAGAGCGGTTTTGATGTCCTTCTATGACTCAGAAGTTCACGAGTTCACACCCAGCATGGGGCTTGGGAATTATACAAAAAAGCATGGCTTATAATATCACTCATCCCGTGATCTTTTAGGTTGAATACCTAGTCTTCTCAGACAAGGATGGACATTGAGAGGTACTGAATGCAACCCAAAACAAATTGGGAATCGCAAATGTGTATGCCAAATGGCCTAACTGTTTGGCAAACTAGTTATGAGAAAAAAATATACCCATTCATGGATGGATTGGAGGAGTCTATGATCTTTGAATGGAAACAATTAAAGAAATACACCTCTGACAAATACATGTCAAAATCCGAGACACTGACCTCTGAGCTAGAAAGTTGCATAACTAAATATGACATACTTCCCTTGAAAAGCTGGTCTCTCTGGCCGAGGGGTTACACGACTTTCTTCATAATCCCGTTTATCCACGCAGGGTCTCGCAGCGCGTGAGAATTGGAAGCGGTTCTACCCGCGCTGGTGACTTGCGGGATACTGAGCTGGCCGCTCAGAAAGCAATGGCAAACTACTAGGCGTAATCTTGCCAAGAAATCAACAATCAGCTGAAAGATGATGTTGACAGCGATGTCCTGTAAAGGATACGCAAAACATTTTTTTCCCTTGAAAAAGAGGTAAAAGGAGCCAGAGAAAACTTCGGTTGAAATATAACAATTCCAGGTTAAGACCATTTTAATTCTGACAGAAGATTGAACACATGTAGCTTTAGAAACTGACAATGTCACCCAGACCATTGCCATCTTATAGCAAGCAGGTATTTTGCAGAACGTCGCTCCCATTATGTTGCACTGAAAAACCTCATGTTGCACTGAAAAGCCTTTCGATCTCTTGCCACTTCTTACACCTTGTGTGTGCACTCCATGCATAAGTTGTCTGCATTATCTTATGTCCATCCTTGTGCTGGTCTATCCGTCTCCCCCTTCAGGAACATGCCCTCCAACACTGCTTTCCACAATCCATCGACACGTTCAGCATGGCCAACGCATTTCACTTTCTGATGCACGATACTGCCCACCAGCCAGCCGTTCCCAGTGTTCAGATTCTGCAGAATTTCAGTATTTATTTCCTCCTCCTTCCCTTCATGGTCTACAACATTCCACATGTAGGTCTCCGTGGCAAAGTGGTTAAGCTACCTGCCTCATGCTCTGAAGGCTGAGGATTTGATCCTGGACATTCGGTTCACTAGTGCAATTTTCTAAGAGACCTCTGGGAGACGTCGCTAGAGCTACCGAATTTCGTGATTTGTGCAACGGTTTCGACAGAGTGGCCTGCGGAAAGAGACCAAGCCATATGGTATAAACCCAGTGCAGTGAAGTAAACCCTGTCACATTTTAACTTCTTGTTAACACTTCATAAATCTTGTAGCGTCGGCCATACAAGTTTAAAGTAAAGACAGAATTAGAGGAATACAAGTCTGCTGTTTTGAGTGTATAGCCTTGACTGCCTGGAAACGTAGACCTGACAGGAATGTCTGTTGAAATCTTATGCACTGGGCTACAGGCCAAACATAATACACCACATGTAGGTGTTGGTGAAAGGCAGACGTTTTGTCATTGGTTGTGTCGATAATTTTACAAATTCTCTGTTGTTATTCTCCATTCATGCTTAGTACTATTTCTACCTGAGCCAGATATTCTGTGAAATATTATATTTTTAAAAGTGTTGTAGTTGAAAGAGAAGTCTTAAGATATCATGCCCTGATTCTCTAGCTTTTAAGGTTATCTGATAGGGTTAGTAGATGCAAACTAAGTCTCAGGATCATTTATAAAAAAGGAAGCCTATTTGCAAGTCTTGGGATTTACGAAAAGCTTCTGTTTAGTATTGAGCAGAGCAACAAAGCACTTGCGCCCAATTAGTGAAGTGGGATGCTTATCTAACAAAATAACAGAACTGAGATACCGTATATCTGGAGCTCATGAGATCTTTGTGATTCTTATTTTGGCTGCTATGTTGAGTGGCAGCTGTTAATAATTGATAATTGGCGGAAATCCAATCCCTGAACTCAGATATATAGATGGCACGGTTCTTCTGTCAAATAGTGCTAATTAGAAGAGCTAATCCTCTCTGTCAAAAGACACAGGATCAAAATCTTTCGTCTGAATTTAAAAAAAAATGTCCACAGACAAAACTAATGTAAACCAAAAATCACAACTAACAATGAAGACATTGAAAATCTCATAAACTGAATATCTTGGCTTCATAATTAACAACAGTGAAAACTGCACAAGAAGTCACACAGTCTGGCCATAGGAAAGCCAGGTTAAACAGTATTAAACAGCAGTTAAAGCCTATGCTTGGCACAACCACGGTAAATAAATTAAAATAACATTGATTATGTGGTTGTTTCGGGATTTGAAATTTAAATATTGAGCACAACCCACTACTGGCAACGCCGATCGTATTCTGGTATGAGCCTAAGGCTGTTTCCGGATCCGGTCAGGGATATGCACTACTGACGAGCTCAAATGAGGGCGAAACTCGAGTATAGTGCTTCCATATTGACGTGGATAGGCCTTAGGCTCATACCAGAATACGATCGGCGTTGCCAGTAGTGGGTTGTGCTCAATATTTAAAATAACATTTTTGAGAAGATGCATCTTTCCCCCGGCAAATTTCGGATGCAAATCATGGACCATTTCGCAATCACTAAAGAAGGAAATCAGGACTTATGAACTTAAATGCTGCAGAAAAAGCACCATGATCCAAGAATTAACAAAATACGGACACTCTAAAAGATCTGGGGGTCGATGAAAACTGGCTCTGAAAGAGCGTCATGTCTTGGAAAAAGAAATACTTTATATCAGTAAGGACTTTTGGCATCTTGCCTCATAAATTAACTGCGTTATGTGTACACTTAGTATGAGTTTATCTTTACCTCACCATTGAGTTTTTAGAGACTATATTCCTATTGAGTCACGATCTTGGCAGCGAAGCAGCATGCCCATTTAGCTTTTAGCGTACATAAACATAACCATGTGCCAGGTGATAAAAGGATTTTCTCTACAAAGCTTTGCGTTGATTTCGATAGTATGAGGTGTCGACCGTTCAGAAAGCAGTGAAAAACTACTGAAACTACTTGCTTAGTAAATCGCAAACAGTCAATAAAAATACTGCACGTGGTATCTTCTTCTTCTTCTTCTTCTTCTTCTTCTTCTTCTTCTTCTTCTTCTTCTTCTTCTTCTTCTTCTTCTTCTTCTTCTTCTTCTTCTTCTTCTTCTTCTTCTTCTTCTTGCTGCTGCTGTTGTTGTTGTTGTTTTTGTTGTTAGTCTAGAGCAGACATTGGCGGTCATGACGCTTTAAACTTCTCTCTCATCTAATATGCCCCATAATTTCCATGTGTATTTTCCTGACAGTTTTGCGTGATCCTGTAACACCTGCGGCTGTCAATGCCTCAGCATTTGTTTTCTTGTCTGTGATATTCTCTACTCAATGAATAATAATTTAAAAAAAGAAACGATCTTACAAACATTTTATCTGCTAATAGTAAGTAAAGTAACAGGTCAGTTTTAAAGCCTTAATGTACATTGGGCATATGGTGCCAGACCCATCGCTCTAGCTACATTTACTCTCCAAAACATTTCCTGGTAGCCATTTAGGGCTGGGAATGCCTGGCAGCCAGATCATTATATATATATATATATATATATATATATATATATATATATATATATATATATATATATATATATATATATATATATATATATATATATGCCGAATCGAACCCATGTCCACCGGCCGACAAGCGACGCCTAGCCACGACACCGATATTGACTCTACTAGGTGATGAAACTTGAGCATACCTAGCAGTCTATTACATGGCTTACATTTGAGCAAATTTGTGTTGATCATACACTGGTTTCACGTCTCGAAAACTGTCTTCATCGGGTGCCTTGTTAACCAATCACGACCATCAAGTTCTCTCTGGGACTTAGGGCTGCAAGAGCTTCATGCTATCGATTTGTATTCCTGGTTGCCTTGATCAACTGTGCTACTGTCACTCTCGCCTTTTTTTATCTTTGTGTTTTGTTTTTCTTACAGTTTTCTTCATCTCTCCTTCAACATTGCCTTTTCTATTTCCTACATTATGTTTAATTGAGAACAGTGTTTTTCTTTGCTTCAGTGTGTTCTCCTGAGTTTGTTCATCCCGCGTCGGTACTTTCTTTCTTTACACTCCATTTTGTGGGCCTTTTACAAATATTCTGTCATTACGGTTACAGATCAGCCATTAGAATCAAGCGGACACACTTTGAGAAATACGAGCCCGTGTGTACTTTTATTGTCCAGAACAATATTTGAGGACGTAGTGTTTTTAAAGCATACACACGTAATCGTCAATCAATCAGGTACCGTCTGTACAATGAAGGTGGGCTGCAATGGATCTCTAACACTGTCCGTCTCTCGCCTTGATTGTACATTCTGTCAGATTGATGTTCGTTTATCACTTGATGGTATCTTACCACTTTTTTCGTTGTCTGCCTCTTGCTCGCTTGCCCTCAACCTGGCCATCCAGTATTTTTTTTATTGGATTTTATAAGCGTGTTATGTCTTGTAACGTGGCCTAAATATTTCACTTGTCTCATTTTTTATTTCTTTCATCAACTCTCTTTTCATTCTCAGTTTATCTAGAATCTCTGTATGTGATTGTCCGTCTCCCCCCCCCCCCCCCCCCCCCCCTGACATTATTCTGTATATGCACACCTCCAAGGTTCCTATTCGACTTTCTAGTTGCTTGTTCAATGTCCAGGCTTCCGCGCCATACAGGAGCGTTGAATATAAGTAACATTTGATAATTCTCATTTTTAATGCGCTGTTAATCTCTCTAGATGTCAATACTGATTTCATGCTGTTGAAAGCATTTTTGGCCATTCCTATGCATAATCATACCTTTCTCACAATTCCTGCCTTGTCATGCACTTTGATTAATCATGTGCTATTCATTATAATGAAGACAAACCTTAGAATAGTTGGAAAGACATATTAAAAGTAACATTTAAAAATAGAAATATGTGAGACAAGTCTCGAAAAATGAAAACGTTTCTGCTATATTTTTTTTTTATAAAGAAAAACATCGCAAATATCATGGACAGGCGTAGTGGTAATTACACACGTGTTAAACAAACAAGAAATAGTAAGAGGACGAACGAACAAACTTAGAAATGAGCTTTATTATTTCTACCGTATTAAGAATTGGCACCCAGACACATCTTACATTTTGCCCTTCCTCCCGCTTATCTTTCACACATTCATGAAATATTTAACATTATGCATGTTAGATTAAGTTAGCAGGATGTGCAACAATACTGGCATTGAATTACATGCCGTGCCTTGCATAGTATATGAACAGCTCAGCTTAATATATGCATGCATGCATACACATACACATAGAGTACACACACTCACACGGATTTTATGTGGCTGAGTTTTACATTACCCAAGGCAGCCCTACCACATAATAAACCCCCATATCATAATGTTGTAATGCCTGCAAACCGTGCTCCCTTATCACGTGGTGGTGTTCCTAAATCGCGCTCCCTTATGTGGCGCCGGTCTCCATGGCCTAGAGGTTAACGACTTTCTCCGCAATCCCGTATATTCACGTGGCTAACGCAGCTGCGCGAGATTCGGTAGCGGATCGCATCGCGTTGGCTACCTACTTACGGGGGTATGTGAGCCGGTCGCTCAGAAAGCAATGGCAAACTACTGAGCGTAATCTTGCCAAGACACCGACAGCAGCTAAAAAATGCTTGTGTTGACTGCAATGTCATGTAAAGGGCAGTAATATATATATATATATATATATATATATATATATATATATATATATATATATATAGAGAGAGAGAGAGAGAGAGAGAGAGGGAGAGGGATTGAGATTCTGCACGCATTCATGCATATATTAAGCCGAGCTGTTTCATCTACTGTGCAAGTTATCGCGTGTAATTCAACGTCCGCATTGTTGCATTTCCTGTGAACTTGATTTAAAATTCATAATGTTAAATATGCCGCACTCCGTGGTTAAGGGATTTTACGGACGTGATTCGTGAGCCCGCTTACCCGAGTTCGAAATACATCTGCAACCGATGTGGCAGCAGACCGTGTCGCGCTGGGGTTTTAACGTGTTGGTATGGGAGCCGGTCGTTCAGTAATCCATGGCAAACTACTAAACGTAAACTTGCCAAGGCATCAACGACAGCAGTAAAATGCTGGCGTTGACAGCGATGTCCTGTAAATATGATATGCAAATAAAATGTTACATATGTAATCAGTGTATGTAAAATCTCATCTCATCTCATCTCATCTCAACTCATCTCATCTCATCTCATCATGTTCCTCTTGTGCCTTGCGGTGTCGAGGTGAAGTATTAACAGCGGGAGAGTGCCCTCTTATGAGCTTGTATATAAAATACAAGCCCCCTCCCCCCAGATAACGAAAGAGGTGGTTTTGACGTCAGTAACGTTAAAAAACGATATGGAAGAGGAAAACACGAAGCATGAGAAATTAATAAATATGTACAGAAAGATAAAAAGAGATAAAAAGTATGTGATTTGAACCAGTCTGAGGAGTCTGCGAGAAAAGTAGAAGCGAAAAGAATAAAAGAAAATGAGAAATACACAACTATGAGGTATATAAAGGAGGAAAATCGATGCTTAAAAGGTAAAGATAAACAGCCGCGTTGTAAGCCTTATCACATGTCATTCACGTGCTACAACGCCCATAGGTAAGATCATACAACGCATCAAATATTGCGTGATACTCTTGTAGAGGTGAGAAGAGCCTGCGACTGCATTTCCATTCTAGGTCACATCATTATGAGATTTAGTTATCATCTGCCCCAGAGCTTCCCCAGACCCAGTTGTAGGATCATGAATATGTTTTTGTAGTTGCAGATATTTGATCTTGTTGATATATTTGAAACCAAGTTAAATGTGTTTGAACAATCCGTTCCTCACCTTATACACACATGCTCTTCTTCTTCTTCTTCTTCTTCTTCTTCTTCTTCTTCTTCTTCTTCTTCTTCTTCTTCTTCTTCTTCTTCTTCTTCTTCTTCTTCTTCTTCTTCTTCTTCTTCTTCTTCTTCTTCACGCTTTCTCATGCCGCCACCACCACACACCTGTGGGTCATCCGTTGCTCACTATCTTCAGCAGTTCGTGTAAATGAAGCAGTGCCTTAGCCTGTCCATACTTTAATGTAATCAGTTCAGGGTTTACTTTGTCCGTCTCGCTGCCACTTTCCATCAGCTACCCCATGAGAGCAATTTTCAGGAAGGATCTGGCCAGTAGTATTGCCGAGGCAGATCAGATGTCAACTCTTTTTTACGAGACGCGTGCTTCGTGTGCGCTTACATACACACCCGTTTGTTGTGTTTGTCTGATACGTAGAGAACTAGAAGTCTCCACGGCGAAGTGACTCATACTGCCTGCCTCGCGTTCCGAAGGTTGTGGGTTCGTTTCCGGACTACGTCATTCCGTTCACAGAGACTCCTGGGGTCGTCGCTGGAGCGAAGGAGTTCGCGTTATGTGTGAAACCTTCGATTGGCCGTCCTGCGGAAAGAGACCGAGTCATGTGGAATAAAATCAGGTGCAATGAAGTCGAACCTCTTGTCTTTAAACAATTTCGTAGAGAACTAGCTGAGGCTAAGGAACAGTCATAACATCTGATGGGAGATGCCTTGAAGAGATTAGAACAAGAATGGCCATTGCGAAGGTGGCCTTTTGCAAGATGAAAAAACATACTGACCAATAAAAAGATGTCAGTTGCAACGAGAAATAGAGATGTGATGTGATATATAGAACCTGCGCTTTTGTATGGATGTGAAGCGTGGATAGTGAGCAGACAAGCTGGGGAAAAAAAACACATCTGATGGCTGTGGAAATGTGGTTTCTGAGGAAAATGCAAAGAATACCATGGGCAGACAGAAAAATCAATGACCAAGTCCTACAAGAAACAAATGAAAATAGTAAACTGATTACAGAAATTAGACGTAGATAGTCAACATGTTTTGGTCGCGTTATGTGAAGAAAGAAATTGGAGAACTTGGTGACAGCTGGCAAGATCGAGGGGAAGAGAACAAGGGGAAGGCAGATAAGTAAATACCCGGATGGCTAAGCCACGTGACATGGTCGAGACAAGAACACTGAGCTGATCCACAACTCTGATGATCAAGTGAGATGGCGAAACATGACCGCCAAACTCTTATCGCCATGGCACATGATGATGATGAGATAAGGCCATGTAAATCAGACGTGTGTTTTCTCGTGTACCACAGTCTTTATTTACCCGTTCACCTGATGACAGTAAAGGTACCACAAGGGGGTAAGGGGCCTCTTAACCAAGACATACAAATTCGTGTCATTGGGCACTGTCATCCAAAGAGGCCCTTAACAGTAGATAAGAGGTGTTGATGAATAGATTATGTCGTTTTTATACCGTCCCTGCGTAGCGTAAACAACATTTCTCTGCATAATTTACGGGCTCCTATCTGCATTATGTTTTATGACCGTGCATGTCTCAGGTAGGCTGATGTACAAGCGGTGTTAGCCGCGTACGTGACAAGTGACTAGAGAGGACAATGCTGGCAAGGAAAATAATATAACAGCTCAGAGTGTTTCTTAGAGAAAATAGGGGCGGGGGTCTCCTGGACGATGTGGTCAAGCCGTATGCCTCGTGCTATGAAGTTCGTACGTTCGTTTTCGAACTGCTTCATTCGTAATTTGTCCGCAGATTCCATGGTATCGTCGCTGGGGCTATGGAGTTTCTGCTCTGTTCGACGCTTTCCTTCCAGCAATCCGTTCTGTATAAAAAAAAAAGACCGAGCCATATAGTTTAAAATTCCGTGCTGTGAAGTCGTTCCTTTTGCCTTTAACGCGTTTAGAAAGTCTTGCCAGAAAGGACAATGGAGTGGAAAACACTGATGTGAAGGGGGAAAATTGTTTACTAGAATGTCCACGTGAAAAAATCCCGGCCCTCACCGGGGCTTGAACCCGGGACCCCCAGCACTCGAGGCGGACATCATACCTCGAGACCACTCAGGCCCATTAGACATTCTTATAACAATTACTACTCTGAAATGGTAATCTCTTGGTGGACACTGACGTAAAGGTTTAACGTGTTTCATATAAACTAGGCCACTGAGTAAGAGTGTAACATGAAATTAATAAGTTGGGTGTAGATTCTGCTGAAGAGACACAGCGAGCACAGACACATGTAATATCGTACAACGAATTCAGGTCATCGTCAGCATCATGTGCATGCCGATAAGCCTGGGCTGTCGTGGTTCGCCTTCTCATACGAGCACCAGTCATGGACCAAGTCTGTGTTCTTGTTTCGATTATGCCATGTCGAACGGAAATCAAAGTGAAACATTAATCGGGAGAATTAATAATAATAATAATAATAACAACAACATATTAAGGAAACATGTTATAAATAATAAAACCCTCAACACAAATTCGACTTTTCTGCGCTAATGACCTGCCTCAGAAACAGCACACAGCGATCTGCCACCCCACTCCTGTATACACAAATCCTGTCACTATGACTTATCGAATCCTAAACCTTTGTGTTTGTAACCGTTTGCATTAACTAGCACAGTACCTTCATTATGTATCAAACCCCAGGTAGAATGTCGCTTGTAACACATCCCGCGGACAAGACTCCGATCCTTCTCCAGTTCCCACGTCTCATACACTTCCATTCCCAGTGTGTCTTTAAAGCACTGTGTCTAACATCGTTTTTATATTATCTGTCGATATTATGTTTCTTTGTTAGTTTTTTAATATTCAAAAACTTGTTTTTATTCTTGACTGTTTTACCAGACAGAGTTGACTGTTCTAATACCTTACTATTCTTTTAACACACGTTCAGGTAGTTCCCATGCTAGTTCGATGGCCTCAAAGTTTTCCAAACGATTGATTCCCATTGACATTGACCCCCAAGAAGGTGCTGTCTGGTGGTGCGCAATAGGGATCCCAACATGATGACTCGGAGCTTCTGTTGTTTAACTCATAGTTAATTAGTTAAAGACGAAAGAATCGACTTAATTGCACCCGGTGTTACTACATTTGGCGCGATCTCGCCCCACTGAACGACAAGTCGCCTACTGAGAGCAAATCACAAAGTACGAGTTCCGTAGCCACCTTGAACCTCCCGGAGTCTCCATACAAAAAATTTTCTTGGAAAGTGATTGATTTAGAATTCAACCCCACCCCGCCAAAAATCTTGTATGCACCCGAACCATGTTTGTAACTAACCATTGCAGACATGTTTCTGTTTACTTTTAGTGCCCAAATTCCGGCACATTCAGTATTAGTCGGGCCTGGGCTACACAGTTTGAGGACCCCTAGCTCAAGAAGAGGAAAACGATTTCCTGATTAGTTTAATCTCTTTTGATGCAATAATTTTTACACTACTGAATTGACCATGCCTGTTTTGATTTCTTCTATGACTTATGGAAGCAGTTAGTTTTGCTATAGTTTTTCAAACTCTTTTATACCCATTTTCTAGTTTTCCAGTGGTTTTTCTCCCATTATTTGTGAGACACGTTCCACTTTTCATCCCTAAAACAATTGATGGGAATTGCATTAAACATTCCCTAGGCGGTTCTGTCTAGCTGACCTTTCATATAAACCATTTGATTGCACGTAACGCCAGTGGATCATTTTAAAGGCGCTGATGTTATAGCGAAGCCAGTAGTTTGAATGCACTGTGGCAAATGGACACCGGAGTACAATAGACGTGTTAGATTGATAACACATGACAATAGCAAACTGCCAAGGTAGCATTTATGAGCCTGCTTCATGCTCGTTTGCACGTCAACATTCTTTGGTGTGTGGTATTTACGTCAGCTAGTTGTAGTAACTATCTTATGTAGATATAGGGGAACTGTGAAACAAATCGCAGGCTGAAGGTACGGGTCACAGCAATTTGTAGCAGTAAGTACTTACTGGTGCACAGCTCTCTCCCCCTCCTCTCTCGCTGTCAACTCTCTCTGTCTCTCTCACACATAGCTGTGCCACACTGTCTCCCTCACACATGTATGTATCTCTGTCTCCCTCACACATAGTTATGTATCTTTGTCTCTCTCACACATAGCTATGTATCTCTTGTCTTTTTCACACATAGCTATGTATCTCTGTCTCTCTCACACATAGCTATGTACCTCTGTCTCTTTCACACATAGCTATGTATCTCTGTCTCCCTCACACATAGCTATGTATCTCTGTCTCTCTCATACATAGCTATGTATCTCTGCCTCCCTCAAACACTGTCTGTCTGTCTCTACTGATGGTAGTAATCGTAGCAGTAACTGTTTTAGATTCTCCCATACCCGCTAAAAAAAAAAAAAAAAATTTCCCAGCTTGCTTCTGGCACACACTTGTATTGAACCATTGCAGATCCCAATTCCAATTTTTAAAAAAATAATTCCAAATTCGGTCTCGTATAATCTGCCTCAATTCTGACACGTTCCGTTTATGTTTGCTTTCCGTGCCCACACCCCGGGACAGTCAGTATAGAATCTCTTATTGTTATATAAATCCTGGAAGACATTAGTCGGGTCTGGGCCCCACACTTTGCGGAGCCCTGGAGTAAGTAGAGGAAAACAATTCCCCGAGCGGTTTAGTCTCTGTTATTGTAATAGTTCTTACCTCACTGGCATTGACTTTTCCCCTCTCTCGGCAACTGATGGCATTAATAAGTTTTCTTAGTTTTTCGGTCTCTATTCTGACCATTCTCTAGTTTTCCCGGTTGTTTCTGTCCCATTATTTTTGAGATAGATGAGAATTGTATCATATACTTCCTAGGCTGTGCTGTCTAGCTGACCGTCCATATAAACCATTTGATTGCATGTAACGCCGGCGATAATATTACCAGGCACTGTTGTCATAGCGTTGCCAGTAAAATGACTGCATTGTGGCAAATGAACACTGGAGTACAATAGACGGGTTGAATTGATAACGCATGACAATAGCAATCTCCCACGGTAACATTTGTGAGCCTGCTTCATGTTCGTTTGCACGTCAACAGCCTCTGGTATGTTGCATTTACGTCAGCCAGTTGTAGTAGCTATCTCACGTAGATATAGGGGAACTGAAACAAATCACAGACTGAAAGTACGAGGGGTCGTAGTAACTTATAGCAGTAAGTACTTACTGGATCACCGTACAAGAGATCTGCGGGGGGGGGGGGGGGTGTTAAATGCGCTTGCGCTTAACCTTCTGGTGCACTGATGGTGGGGTAAGGGGTTCAGTCTCTACACCTGCCAGTTAACAATGGCACATTTTTCTTTTGCATATCCTGATTTACAGGACATCGCAGTCAACACCAGCATTTCTGCCGCTGTGATCTCTTGGCAAGTTTACGTTCAGTAGTTTGTCATTGCTTTTTGAACGACCGTCACCGATACCAACGCGAAACCAGAGTAACGCGGTCTGCTGCCAAATCGCGCGCAGATGTGTTTCGAATGCGGGTATACGGGAGTGCAAACCGCGTCCGCAATTCCTTCGCCACGGAGATCGAATGGCACACTACACAACGTAAAAATTGCCGGGTAAATCAACCAGGGGTTGGGGTTGATCGCTACGGACGTGCAAGTAATTACTAGTGTGGGTGTGTGTGCGTGAATGCTTGCAGGTACATAGGTAGATGTTTGTGTGCGTACGTCCATAGGTAGATATGTATATGCGCGTCCGTTAGTTGGTAGGTGGTTAGGTGTGTGTGTGCGCGTGTGCGCACGTTCTTCCGTCCGGTGGCAGATAGATTTGTTAGTTTGTTAAATGGGGGTTCAAAGTCAAGACGATCGACTTTCATTGCACCGTGTTGTATGCCGTAAAACGCCGTCTTTCTCCGCAGCTAATCACCCGCCGAAAGCGTCGCACAGAGCAAAAACCCGCTGCCCCGGCGATGACCACCAAGGGGTCTGTGAAAAAACCGCACCCTCAAACAGACTAACAGGGTCCGAAAACGATCCTGGACCTTTTGAGTGAGAGGCAGAATGACTGAACATTTCACCACGCAGATCCTCATTTGATTGTCTGTCTGCCCGCTTGACTATCTGTCTGTGTCTTATCTCTATCTGGATGTCCGTATGTCTGTGCGTATGTGTATGTTTGTGAGTGAGTGTGTGTCTGTCTACCTGCTTTCCCGCACGCCTGTCTAATATAATTCTGTATATCTGTGTATATATACAATTGTAACAGTTCAGGGTATAACCCCGCCCGACCCTCCTCCAAACTTATGAAGCCAATGAGCTAACGCAAAAGGAAATGTGTGTCTCGTGCACGGGCAGATTATGTAAACAGAAGTAACAAGTCTCCCTCAATACCTCTGGCAGACAGCAAGTAGATAACCCCGTGACTTTTAGAACACTGACACAGACAGAACACGTACATCTTTCAGTCTAACATAGATGTTACTGCAAAGTTTTATCTGGATCAGAGCATTTTACATGTCCGTAACAATTTGCGTTAAAGTAAAACAATGTTTGTTAATGTAAAACAATATGTGTTAATGTAAAACAATATGTGTTAATGTAAAACAATGTGTGTTAATGTAAAACAGTATGTGTTAATGTAAAACAGTGTGTGTTAATGTAAAACAGTATGTGTTAATGTAAAACAGTATGTGTTAATGTAAAACAATATGTGTTAATGTAAAACAGTGTGTGTTAATGTAAAACAGTGTGTGTTAATGTAAAACAGTGTGTGTTAATGTAAAACAGTGTGTGTTAATGTAAAACAGTATGTGTTAATGTAAAACAGTATGTGTTAATGTAAAACAGTGTGTGTTAATGTAAAACAATATGTGCTAATGTAAAACAGTATGTGTTAATGTAAAACAGTATGTGTTAATGTAAAACAGTATGTGTTAATGTAAAACAGTATGTGTTAATGTAAAACAATGTATGTGTTAATGTAAAACAATATGTGTTAATGTAAAACAGTGTGTGTTAATGTAAAACAGTATGTGCTAATGTAAAACAGTATGTGTTAATGCAAAACAATGTGTGTTAATGTAAAACAGTGTGTGTTAATGTAAAACAATGTGCTAATGTAAAACAATGTGTGTTAATGTAAAACAGTGCGTGTTAATGTAAAACAATGTGCTAATATAAAACAATGTGTGTTAATGTAAAACAATATGTGTTAATGTAAAACAGTGTGTGTTAATGTAAAACAGTGTGCGTTAATGTAAAACAATATGTGTTAATGTAAAGGAATACGTGTTAATGTAAAACAGTGTGTGTTAATGTAAAACAGTGTGTGTTAATGTAAAAGAATGTGTGTTAATGTAAAACAGTATGTGTTAATGTAAAACAATGTGTGTTAATGTAAAACAATGTATGTGTTAATGTAAATCAATATGTGTTAATGTAAAACAACAGTATGTGTTAATGTAAAACAATATGTGTTAATGTAAAACAGTATGTGTTAATGTAAAACAATATGTGTTAATGTAAAACAGTGTGTGTTAATGTAAAACAGTGTGTGTTAATGTAAAACAATGTGTGTTAATGTAAAACAATATGTGTTAATGTAAAACAGTGTGTGTTAATGTAAAACAATGTGTGTTAATGTAAAACAGTATGTGTTAATGTAAAACAGTGTGTGTTAATGTAAAACAGTATGTGTTAATGTAAAACAGTATGTGTTAATGTAAAACAATATGTGTTAATGTAAAACAGTGTGTGTTAATGTAAAACAGTATGTGCTAATGTAAAACAATGTGTGTTAATGTAAAACAATATGTGTTAATGTAAAACAGTATGTGTTAATGTAAAACAGTATGTGTTAATGTAAAACAGTGTGTGTTAATGTAAAACAGTGTGTATTAATGTAAAACAGTATGTGTTAATGTAAAACAGTATGTGTTAATGTAAAACAGTATGTGTTAATGTAAAACAGTGCGTGTTAATGTAAAACAATATGTGTTATTGTAAAACAATATGTGTTAATGTAAAACAGTATGTGTTAATGTAAAAGAATGTGTGTTAATGTAAAACAGTGTGTGTTAATGTAAAACAGTGTGTGTTAATGTAAAACAGTGTGTGTTAATGTAAAACAATATGTGTTAATGTAAAACAGTGTGTGTTAATGTAAAACAATGTGTGTTAATGTAAAACAGTATGTGTTAATGTAAAACAGTGTGTGTTAATGTAAAACAGTATGTGTTAATGTAAAACAGTATGTGTTAATGTAAAACAATATGTGTTAATGTAAAACAGTGTGTGTTAATGTAAAACAGTATGTGCTAATGTAAAACAGTGTGTGTTAATGTAAAACAATGTGTGTTAATGTAAAACAATATGTGTTAATGTAAAACAGTATGTGTTAATGTAAAACAGTGTGTGTTAATGTAAAACAGTGTGTGTTAATGTAAAAGAATGTGTGTTAATGTAAAACAGTGTGTGTTAATGTAAAACAGTATGTGTTAATGTAAAACAATATGTGTTAATGTAAAACAGTATGTGTTAATGTAAAACAATATGTGTTAATGTAAAACAATGTGTGTTAATGTAAAACAGTATGTGTTAATGTAAAAGAATGTGTGTTAATGTAAAACAGTATGTGTTAATGTAAAACAGTATGTGTTAATGTAAAACAGTATGTGTTAATGTAAAACAGTATGTGTTAATGTAAAACAATATGTGTTAATGTAAAACAATATGTGTTAATGTAAAACAATATATGTTAATGTAAAACAGTATGTGTTAATGTAAAACAATATGTGTTAATGTAAAACAATATGTGTTAATGTAAAACAATATGTGTTAATGTAAAACAATATGTGTTAATGTAAAACAATATGTGTTAATGTAAAACAGTATGTGTTAATGTAAAACAATATGTGTTAATGTAAAACAGTGTGTGTTAATGTAAAAGAATGTGTGTTAATGTAAAACAGTGTGTGTTAATGTAAAACAGTGTGTGTTAATGTAAAACAGTGTGTGTTAATGTAAAACAATATGTGTTAATGTAAAACAGTGTGTGTTAATGTAAAACAATGTGTGTTAATGTAAAACAGTATGTGTTAATGTAAAACAGTGTGTGTTAATGTAAAACAGTATGTGTTAATGTAAAACAGTATGTGTTAATGTAAAACAATATGTGTTAATGTAAAACAGTGTGTGTTAATGTAAAACAGTATGTGCTAATGTAAAACAGTGTGTGTTAATGTAAAACAATGTGTGTTAATGTAAAACAATATGTGTTAATGTAAAACAGTATGTGTTAATGTAAAACAGTGTGTGTTAATGTAAAACAGTGTGTGTTAATGTAAAAGAATGTGTGTTAATGTAAAACAGTGTGTGTTAATGTAAAACAGTATGTGTTAATGTAAAACAATATGTGTTAATGTAAAACAGTATGTGTTAATGTAAAACAATATGTGTTAATGTAAAACAATGTGTGTTAATGTAAAACAGTATGTGTTAATGTAAAAGAATGTGTGTTAATGTAAAACAGTATGTGTTAATGTAAAACAGTATGTGTTAATGTAAAACAGTATGTGTTAATGTAAAACAGTATGTGTTAATGTAAAACAATATGTGTTAATGTAAAACAATATATGTTAATGTAAAACAGTATGTGTTAATGTAAAACAATATGTGTTAATGTAAAACAATATGTGTTAATGTAAAACAATATGTGTTAATGTAAAACAATATGTGTTAATGTAAAACAATATGTGTTAATGTAAAACAGTATGTGTTAATGTAAAACAATATGTGTTAATGTAAAACAGTGTGTGTTAATGTAAAACAGTGTGTGTTAATGTAAAACAGTATGTGTTAATGTAAAACAGTATGTGTTAATGTAAAACAATATTTGTTAATGTGAAACAGTATGTGTTAATGTAAAAGAATGTGTGTTAATGTAAAACAGTGTGTGTTAATGTAAAACAGTATGTGTTAATGTAAAACAGTATGTGTTAATGTAAAACAATATTTGTTAATGTGAAACAGTATGTGTTAATGTAAAAGAATGTGTGTTAATGTAAAACAGTATGTGTTAATGTAAAACAATAATGTGTGTTAATGTAAAACAATGTATGTGTTAATGTAAAACAATGTATGTGTTAATGTAAATCAATATGTGTTAATGTAAAACAATATGTGTTAATGTAAAACAGTATGTGCTAATGTAAAACAGTGTGTGTTAATGTAAAACAATATGTGTTAATGTAAAACAGTATGTGTTAATGTAAAACAGTATGTGTTAATGTAAAACAGTATGTGTTAATGTAAAACAGTATGTGTTAATGTAAAACAGTGTGTGTTAATGTAAAATAGTGTGTGTTAATGTAAAACAGTGTGTGTTAATGTAAAACAGTATGTGTTAATGTAAAACAGTATGTGTTAATGTAAAACAATATGTGTTAATGTAAAACAGTGTGTGTTAATGTAAAACAGTGTGTGTTAATGTAAAACAATGTGTGTTAATGTAAAACAATGTGTGTTAATGTAAAACAGTATGTGTTAATGTAAAACAGTGTGTGTTAATGGGCAACGGAGAACTGGATAGCCAGAGGCTGGCTATTGCAATTGGAGCAAGATTGTTAAGAGTAGAGATAATGAAACAATGTGGTAGGGGCTTAGTTTTTGTTTAGGGTCGTCAACATATGCAAGGTGTGTGTCTGTGTGCGCGCGCATGTGTGTGTATAGTAAGTAGCTAATTAAGGTTGGGCTACGTGATGTAGGAAAAGGTAATGAATAGAATGATGTTTTTTTGTGTGGCGTATTAATACAAGGTAGCTTCAAATAGTTCCCTAAAATGATTGATCTGTTTTGGGAAGTATTATTACAAGATAGTAGTAACCTTGAGTAAATCAACATTGCTGGTGTAACCTTCTTATTTACGCTCTAAAGTGAGGCGGCAGAAGTTTGTTTGTTTTGCACGTAGAATTGTTAGAATCGAACATGTTTTACATTGAACAGTGAACACATGTTACATTAGGTTTGACTTGAGAAGCTACACTTAGAAATCTTAGCCATGCGTCAGAATACATGTGGTGTTGCCTGTGTGATGAAATTTTCCGTTTTGAGGCACGTTTCCGTGATATTAGTGAACATATATTTGGATGTTATTCATCATCATCATGCATCATGCCGATAAGCGTGAACGGTCATGACTCGCTATATGCCATCGCCAGAGTCATGGGCCAGGAATGTGTTATGGCCCCGATTATGCCACGTGACCAAACTTATCCAAATATTTATATTTTTGCCACCCCTTGGCTTTTCCCCCTTCAGTTTGGACAGTTGTCATTAAGTATTCAAGTTCGTTTACCTCACACCATACGCAACACATTTTGGCTGTCTACGACTAATGTCTTTAACCAATTTACGGCTTTGTTGTTTTTCTTGAGAGACTATCTCTTTTGTTTTTCTTTGCGTTACTATTTGCATTCCTCCCAGAAGACGTTGGATTCAGCTGCGTGGCAATATGCCAGCACATCGATCCCAGCTGACGAAGCTGTAACTTGCAACGCACAATGGAACTGCTCTAGAACATGCTCTCTATTCTCTTGACCTGACACTGCCTTGTTTATTTGATTTCTCTTAGTATCTTGCTTCAAATCGACATCCAAGATGATATCGATTCTATGATACTGATAACGTAATCATCAATGCTACAGTGCACGCTAGAGGTGTTTCGTAAGATACCTTCTTCAGTGAATGTTTGCAACAGCTGTTTGACCCTCGACAAAAATGTAGATGTCGCAGAGTACCGTTTTGAAAAAAAAAAAAAAAACATGTTGCAAATTATTGCATTGTTACTGATTTTTATACAATAAACAGAACCCATAAACTTTTTAAAGATGTATCGAATTGCGTCCAAGCTGCCAACAAGTTATACATACACAGATTGAACGGATTAAGATAGCGTCTATTGAAAAGCGAGCATTCTCACAGCCGAAGTATCATACTGTTACTTCTGAATCCATAGACATGCTAAACATATGCCCGACCACGCATGTAGTTATTTCTATAAACATTCTGGATGAATGAAGATTGCGTCGACAGATGCAGTGGTCGGTGATGGAAACATAACGAAATAGGCCGATTGTAAATTAATATTGTTAAGTTGAGTAAGTTAGCTGCATATCCTTTACAGCACGTCGCTGTTAACTCCAGAATTTCTTGGCTGTATGCGATTTCTTGACAAGTTTACGTTCAGTAGTTTGCCATTGCTTTCCGAACGACCGGCACTCATACCATTGTATGAAATACCATCACAGGGCAGTCTGCTTTCAATCGCCGGTAGCTGTGTTTCGAACGTGGTATTCGGGATTACGAACTGCGTCCGTAGCCCCTTCGCCACAGAGCAGGCTACGTTGAGTTAGTTATGTGTCTTTTAGCCAAGTATGTTTCCTTCCTTTAGGCTGTAAGTAGATGTCAGAACAAACACTTAAATAACAGACATGAGTGAAAAGCTCAAACTGCTGATATTTGAGCCTTTCCTGATTCATTTTTACTGTTGCGTCTCTCTCTCTCTCTCTCTCTCTCTCTCTCTCTCTCTCTCTCTCTCTCTCTCTCTCTCTCTCTCTCTCTCTGCCTTTCTTCCCCTCCCCTTCTCTCTCTCCCCTGGCTTACCTCCCCCTCACCACCATCCTTAGTTTCCGGATCTACATGGTTCTCCCCCCCCCCCCCCCCGCATATCCTATTTACAGGGCATCGCTGTCAACACCAGCATGTTACCGTTGTTGTTGATGTCGTGGCAAGATTACGCTTAGTAGTTTGCCATTGCTTTCTGAGCGACCGGCTCACATACCCCCGTGAGGAACCAACGCGACGCGACCCGCTACCGAATCTCGCGTAGCCGCGTTACCCCATGTGGATATACGGGGTTACGGAGAAAGTCAGTAACACTTTCGCCAGGGAGACCGGCTCTACAGAGATATAATGTCCTGGTGATGCTAGCTCTTGAGGCACCAGCAAGCGCGTCTCTTAAAGATACCAAATTAAGCTCATGCCAATCAATATTCTGCTTCATATAAAATATTAAGCTCTGTATTCATGCTGGCTGTTCTATATTCTGAATTTAGGTATATACCTTATTCTTGTAATTATATTTCCACCCTGTAGTTCAACAGATGTGCATGTTTCATATCAAACACCACACGTCTCTTGTTTACAGCTGTTTGATATGCAATTCATTTCTCGCGCGGTTCAACTTCATTCCTGACAACTCTCGTCACTTAACCCAGTCCTATCCCTTCCTATTTGTGGCCACTCACATCAAAGTATTTCTCCTGTCTTACAGTTTTATAAACATATTTATTTGTATCACTGCTTCTGTTCACGCTCTCAACCAGTGGTTTTTCTTTTTCACTGCTGGTACACATGTGTTGGTCCACATATCTATGTCCCTTAGTGCACAGAAGTCTGAGTAGACCAGTCCCAAAAGACCCTTCAGATATTCAGCCTGCATAAGTGGAGATGGATACCAACTGCGAGCAACCAACTCACGAATCATTTATAAAAAATGATCAAACTTCTGAAGGGTGGGAAAGTTGTTGGTCCTGATGGTATCTCAGCATAATCTGTTAATACCTCATCTGAATTATTGTATGCATTTTTAGCAGAGCCTGGGAGACTGAAGGAGAATCAGCAGACTGGAGAGAGAAAAAAATATATCTTCCTTGGTGAAACCTCACTTCAGGTGTGGAATTATACACTTATTTAGGAATCAATATAGACAGGGATGGGGAAACAGAGATATTCAAATAAGAATTCAAAAGGCAAGAGGGCCTTTCATATCACTTGTAAATTTGTAGAGTTAGTATGGCAGTTAGAAATCCGATGTTGAGCCAGTCCTTTAGGGATAAGAAATATGGAGAACGACTAAAACATTCACTAATAAACTACGCACATTCATTAACAGGTAAAATGGTATGACGGAAATAGAGCTTAGGGACAGAACTACACAGATTCCCGCGAATCAAGAGGAGAAGAAAAGAAGCGGACACTGGATAGAACAGACTTTGAGAAAACCAGATAATAGTATAACTAGAAAGTTCGTATCGGGGAACACACAAGGCAAAGAAAATAGAGGGAGACGTAGAAACACACAAAGAAGAGAATTGGAGACGGATAACTAATGTGGGAACGACTATGTGGTCGACCCAAACTATTAACATTGGGTGTCTGACATTTTTCCTTTTTTTCTCGCTGGGAAGGAAATGACCACGCCACCTTATTATGCCTGGCCTAGAATATGTGAAGGCCTGTCATTCAGATCGTTTTTGCCACGGGAATACCTTACAACAGGGAAAACGAATGGGAACCAGTCCCCAGCAAATGACCCAAAAAGCCGCATTGAAAGGACGCGCGCACTTCGATGTCTAATCAAGTACTTGGCAGTGAGTTCAAAGAAATAGTAATAAAACAGCAATAGTAAAATCAGCCTATGCCGAGTGTCAAACATTTGGAAATTTAAAAAATCGTGTGTCGTGTTTGATAACCTGTAACACACTTATATTTGTGTAGAAAGTCACTGTGTCCGAACGCCAGTTTGTACTGACCATGTATTTTTTTTCTCTCGGCAGTGTGCTGCTTCACCACTCGGACAGTAAAGTCTGCGACTATACCTGCATGTTGGTCCACACTTGCTTAACCACAGTGGCCAAGCTTGACCGGGATCTGTTGACCAGCCCATCAGCCCAGGATATAGTCCTCACTTGTATAGAATCTACAGCACAGAAAGACATCGAGTGGGGGTAGGTTCTCAGTTAATGTCATTGCTCTGTTCAAGTTAACATTTTATTCTTTTACTTGGCGATATGTCTCGGTTTTTACCTCCGTCATATTTCCGTTATATCTTGTTTATGTGAACTGTTAATTTTACGTGCTGTGTGTTTATTTTGCCACGTGTGGATTTATCTTAATTGTTAAAATCTTTCCGACCCTATTTCATTCTCTGTCCCGAGAATCCATTTCCTAATATTCTTCAGCAAATCCCCTTGGTGATATAATCCAGTATTTTATGTGTCTAGGCTCGGGGATACCGCTGTTCAATCTTCATGAAACGTCGTAGACATCCGTGTAGGATATAACATACAAGGTCCCAGAGTTCACATTAATACATCTTGGTGAGGAGATTGCACTGCGTACACACAGGATTGTCCAGCGATTTTTACAGCAGCGCTTCTCATCAGATGTTGTCTTGGTTACCAGGTTGTCCAGAATGAGATGACCCCCGTCTAAAGACAGATGCAAGGCTGCGGAAAACGGCACACAAATAAGTACGCCGTGAGATTGTGGCGAGAAAATCGCTAGTGGATACGCTTAAGAAAAGAAATGCTTTATGCTAACATGTTCATTTTTACAGCAGCGGTTCTCATCAGCTATTGTATTAGTTACGGGGATGCCCAACTTTGGTAAACTGCTAACAAGTATGTACAGAGCGAAATTGTCGCGAGAAAGTCGCTACTGGATATCTGAAGAAAAAAAATATGATAATTATGACACCGTGCTTTTACAGCGTGAAATTGTCGCGAGAAAATCGCTAGTAGGTACGCGTAATAAGAGGCATCATCATCATGTGCCTTGCCGATAAGAGTGGGCGGTCATGTCTTGCCATCTCACTCGATCACCAGAGTCGTGGATCAGCTCAGTGTTCTTGTCTCGATCATGCCACGTGGCCAAGCCATCCAGGTATTTACTTCTCTGCCTTCCCTTTGTTCTTTTCCCCTCGATCTTGCCAGTTCTCACCAAGTTATCCAATTTATTTCTTCTTTTGACATGACCAAGTAATTGTGACTGTCTACGTCTAATTTCTCTAATTAGTTTACGATTTTCATTCATTTCTTGGTCATTAGTTTTTCTGTCTGTCCATGGGATTCTTTGCATTTTCCTCAGAAACCACATTTCCACAGCCATCAAATGTTTTTCAGCCTGTTTGCTCATTGTCCATGCTTCACATCCATACAAAATCACAGGTTCTATGTAGACATGAACACTCTTTTTCTCGTTGCAAATGTCATCTTTTTATTGGTTCGTATGTTTTCCATCTGGAAAAAAGGCTACCTTCGCCATGGCGATTAAAGTTCTAATCTCTTTAGAGCATCTCCCATCAAATGTTATGACTGTTCCGAGATAATTGTACCGATTGACTTGTTTAAGAATATTCCCATTTACTTGTATATTACATTGTGGTATTTCCTTCTTCCTAGAGACAACCATACCGGTCTCCCTGGCCTAGGTGTTAACGTCTTTCTCCGTAATCCCGTATATCCACGCGAGGAACGTAACTGCGCGAGATTCGGAAGTGGATCGCTCCTCGTTGGTTACTTACGGGGTATGTGAGCCGGTTGCTCAGAAAGTAAAGGCAAACTACTGAGCGTAATCTTGCCAAGAACATCAACAGCAGCAGAAAAATTCTGGTGTTGACTGCAACGTCCTGCAAGGGGATATGCAACTTTAAAAAAAAAAAGAGAGACGACCATAATCTGTGTCTTCTTACAATTTAATTCTAACCCTAAGAAAATCTGTGTCTTCTTACAATTTAATTCTAACCCTAAGAAAAGAGCTGCTCTATGCCAATAGGCTCATTTGAAAGCAGTGTTTCTCATTAGCTATTGTCTTACCAGGACTGCCCAAGAATAAGATGAGCGCATCTAAAAATAAATGCGCTGGTATGGAAAACGGCTAATTATAGTGTGTTTTTTTTTTGGTTGCCTCAATATAAAATTCAATATCTCAGTAACGGGCTGAGATAAAATGATGAGATTTAGTATATAACGTTATCATTATGTCCACCCAACAAAAAAATTTTTGTTCTGGAGATTTTACAGCAGATTTTAAAGTTAGCTTATATACGGTATATTAATTATGACTTAAAGATTACGTCCATGATTTTAACAGTTTTACAGCTTCCCCAAGATTCGACCCAAATTATTCAAAATTTTCACGTGACTTTCGTTTTCAAACAAACAGCGCGAAGATTCAGAGGCGTCTCCAAATGTGGGTTCTTTCATGAAACGTGATTATATAAATAAACTAGCTGACAAGGCCCGGTTTCTGGTGGAAATCAATCAATCAATCAATCTATCTATCTGTCTGTCTGTCTGTCTGTCTGTCTGTCTGTCTGTCTGAATGTCTGAATGTCTGCCGGTCGGCTGACCCATCCACCGACCGACCGACCGACCGACCCACCGACTTACCGATATCTATCTATCTATCTATCTATCTATCTATCTATCTATCTATCTATCTATCTGTCTGTCTGTCTGTCTGTCTGTCTGTCTGTCTGTCTGTCTGTCTGTCTGTCTGTCTGTCTGTCTGTCTGTCTGTCTGTCTGTCTGTCCGTCCGTCCGTCCGTCCGTCCGTCCGTCCGTCCGTCCGTCCGTCCGTCCGTCCGTCCGTCCGTCCGTCCGTCCGTCCGTCCGTCCGTCCGTCCGTCCGTCCGTCCGTCCGTCCGTCCGTCCGTCCGTCCGTCCGTCCGTCCGTCCGTCCGTCCGTCCGTCCGTCTGCCTGCCTGCCTGCCGGCCCACCCACCCACCAATCGACCGACCGACCTACCGATATCTATCTATCTATCTATCTATCTATCTATCTATCTATCTATCTATCTATCTATCTATCTATCTATCTATCTATCTATCTATCTATCTATCTATCTGTTTGTCTGTCTATCTATCTATCAGCCTGCCTGCCGGCCCGACCACCCACCCACCGACAGACCGACCTACCTACCGATATCTATCTATCTATCTATCTATCTATCTATCTATCTATCTATCTATCTATCTATCTATCTATCTATCTATCTATCTATCTATCTATCTATCTATCTATCTATCTATCTAACTACCTATCTATCTAATCTATCTGTCTGTCCTATCTATCTAATCTATCTGTCTGTCTGCCTTCCTGCCGGCCCACCCACCCACTAACCGACCGACCTACCGATATCTATCTATCTATCTATCTATCTATCTATCTATCTATCTATCTATCTATCTATCTATCTATCTATCTATCTATCTATCTATCTATCTATCTATCTATCTATCTATCTATCTATCTGCCTGCCGGCCCGACCACCCACCCACCGACAGACCGACCGACCTACCGATATCAATCTATCTAATCTATCTGTCTGTCCTATCTATCTAATCTATCTGTCTGTCTGTCTGTCTGCCTGCCTGCCTACCCACCCACCCACTAACCGACCGACCTACCGATATCTATCTATCTATCTATCTATCTATCTATCTATCTATCTATCTATCTATCTATCTATCTATCTATCTATCTATCTATCTATCTATCTATCTATCTATCTATCTATCTAATCTATCTGTCTGTCTGCCTGCCTGCCGACCCACCCACCCACCGACCCACCGACCGACCGATCCACCCACTCAGCCAGCCAGCCAGCCATCCATCCACCCACCTATCTTTCTGCCTACCTACCTACCTACCTACCTACCTACCTACCTTTCTGTCTGTCCGGGCCGCGTCATTCATTTTATTCGGAGACTGCCGAGGGTCGTCGCTGGAGCTACGGAGTTCGTGCTTTGTGCGACGCTTTCCGCGCTGCGGAAAGAAACTGAGCCATATGGGATAAAAACCCGGTGCAATGCAGCCGATTCTGTCGACTGTAAGCTACTTCTTTGATTGCACCCACTCCCATACGAATCCAGATACGCCTTTGTTTGTCATCTGAATTTGCAGGTCCTCATTACCGTAAACATAACTTTTTTAACAAGAAATCACTAGTTGTTAAGCAAAACATCAAAGGAATGATGCCGCTTTTAATGATTTAAGTTGTTTTTGGACATATCAAAGACATATTCCTTGGGTGGGGGTAAATATAAGACGGCTGGAAAAATTTCATAACGATGCAACAGATAGTTTTCAAAATAATTGATCTTGAATGACGGCATAAATTTCCGGACAGACTATAGCTAAGTGCCGACGTGATTATCTGTCGAACAATGTAGAGCTCATGGAGAGATCCAAGCAAATTCAAGTGTATCCAGAAGGTAGGAAAAGACGCTGGTACAAATAGGGCACACATTGAGAAAACCCGAGGATCGTAAAAGAAAAGACTCTCTTGCCTGAAACTCATATCGTGAACAAAATAGTGGGAGACCTAAACAGTGCACTGGAGACAAGAATTGAAAACAGATGAATAATATAGGAGGACATTTAGGGAACCGCAGGAGTTGGCAAAATATAGGACGGCTTGGGGTGAGTTGGTTGAGGGCCTATACTATATACCCCAGTGGATGATAAAGGACTAAAGAATAAGAACGGTTCATCATAGCAGAGCAGTGATTACAATCACACACTACATTGTTTCCCTCATATAGCACATAAATCAATATATGATTATTAGTTACACTATACGCCGGCTTCGTGGCTTAGAGGTTATGACTTTTCTCCGTAATCGCGTATACTCTCGTCGGTAACGTGATGACGGTGAGAATCAGCAGTGGTTCGAATCGCATCGGTAACTTACGGGGTATGTGAGCCGGCCGCTCAGAAAGCAATGGCAAACTACTGAGCGTAATCTTGCCAAGAAATCAACATACAGCTGAAAGATGCTGGTGTTGACAGCGCTGTCCTGCAAAAAAAAAAAAAATACACTATACACATTTCTTTAGAAAGCTTTGACTTCGGGGAACAGTTACAGAGCTTTCACAGTCAACAACTTTCTGAAGCATTGTGTATAATTTAAGTAGTAACACACATGGATACAAGAATACGCATTAACATTGCTAATTTGATAAGCTAAAAGTCGTGATATCGTCTTTCTTGGTGTTTATTTGTGTTTTTATGTCTGCAAAAGAGGTTCTTGATACAGTAACTAATCACACGGATCTGTATTTTCTTGGGCATCAAATGCATGGATCTCTGTTTTATTGGAAACAATTTTCGTGCTTTTGAGGCCAGTTGATCGTCATGTTTTCATAATATACAGTGAGTTACTATAAGAACCTGCGGGAAAAGTGAAAAAGGGGACATTTTAGCGAAGTTAAGAACTGTAGAAATGAACGAAGAAAACGCTGACATGACGTATGTACGGTAGAACAAGACAGCGGAATGTTCCGTGTCCCAGGTAGTTGTTACTTTAAACTAGTGAATGCTTTTATCCTGAGGGGTTAAAGATACAACATAGAATGGATTAAAATAGCATCAGTCCCATACTGCTGCAACTAAGATAGTAACTACATCTGTGTGGGTCACTGCACTAAATGAATGAGACAGAGTAAGCTAATGGAGTAACTCGCTAACATGTCATATTTCCTGTGGCAACAACCGGATGTGAGTCATCGGGACCATTTCGCAATCACCTAAGAAGAAAACTGGGGTGTTTGGGCTTCAATGTTACAGAAATAAATCTTACAATATCGTGGACCAAAAAGAAGAGAAATACTGAAATTCTACAAGATTGATCAGTATCGTGACTCGGAAACCAGTATATCCTGGCCAGATTAAGCAACACAGTGGCTTGGAAAGAAAAGTAATGGAGGGCATGGTTCCTGAATGAAGAGACAGGGGTCGACCAGCACGAACATGGACACAGAACATGCAGACACCTTGGGCATGAAGGTGTATGAGGCGGGAGAAATGGCTAGGGTCGAACAACTTTTCTCATCTCATCATCTCATCATGTTCCTTCCTCTTGTACCTTGCGGTGTCGAGGTGAAGTATAAACTTCGTGAGAGTTCCCGATTATGGGCTTCATATATCGATATTCCCATTGTCACGAGATCGCCATGAGTTAACCAGATAATGATAATACCGACGTTTGCTTGGCGTATATTTTCTAGGCCACAACAGTCGTACTAACAGAGTAAACACAGCTGCACGGGTTACATCGGGTCAGCACATATACACATTTGGTGGTGAGTGAGAGGAATGGATACACCGCGTTGGCAGTTCATAAACAGTTAAGAATCACATAGCCTTGCCCGCTCAGGATATGGAATAGTTCCGTCTGTCATCTATAGTTCCGGACATCAGACGGAATGGCGGTTTTGACTGTCACCACATGACAGAAAGTTGAGGGCTTGTTATTGGAAACAGTGGAACACCTGCCGGACATCAACAACGTCACGTGCACAATGTAAGGTTGTTTGGGAAACCATGATTGGCAGCTTGGTATCGAAACCCTTTGTTGGAACTCTACAGTAACTCTCTAGATTGTTTTGGATGTCAAAACCAGTGATGACAAATCTAACATTGATGGAGCCAGGGAGGGGGGATGGATCCCTGACAGGGGATGATCTGCCCAATGTGGCACCGGTGTGGGCATAAAGGATAACGTCACGTGGCCAACTTTGGGAGTTTGCCATATAAACCCGAGTTGGGGCCAACTGGGGGACTGGAAAATGTGGCTCTAGGCGGGAGTGCAAGGGCACTGTGGTTCTGATGGAATAATGTCTACCGTGTGTTAATCAGTGACTTAATTTTACACGTGCCTATCATGGCAGATGTAGATATGATTGATAGGACTGCAGTAGTGCCATTTAAGGTATAACCTATTATAATATTAGTTCTAATTAATTTAGGCAGTAGCCGAGTTAAGAATAGAGTAGTGTAGTGGTGATACGCTATGCTAGTTAAGAATAGAGTAATGATGGATAATTGGGAGACGGGGAAATTGCCCGCTGGGGTTTTGCACTCTGTATGGGTCTTTCCTTGTCATAGCCTGATTCGGCCCTAGGTGGGTAGCTAATCTACTCTATGACAGAGTTTAGTTAGCTAAAGATCACTGAGCAAGGCAATAGGCTTACACTCAGGCGGTAGGATCAGTGACTAGTACTATCACCAGATGTATTGTTTCTATCCTAGGTTCCCTACCAGATCCGAGGCAACTCAACAAGGTTTTAGGAAAGGTTCAAATCCCATTCGGAAGAACACCAGTTGAACAGTCAATAAAGTTTCGTACAGAACGTAACTAAAGCTAGAAGGAAGGGGATTCACCTAAGAGGGGTGATGATTGTTGATGCACCACACATCATCAGACAGTAGTAACTAACCGAGAATATTAATTATAATAGTTACATAGTGTGATATAATCTCGTGTAATAGAACACAAGACATGATACTTGAGGCTAGATAGACACGAGTTAGGATCAAGTACATTAACAATTAACATTAATAACTGTGTACACACTACAAAGGACTGGTGCATTCTTTAGGAACGATAGGAACGTACATTGTGTAGGGTGCAACCGGTCCATGATTAACTGTTATTACCACCGGTGTCTATTTCGGATGATCATGAAATGGGATTACCAGAGGTCTACAGAGGCAAGTCAGTATCCGGCAAGATGGTTTCGGCACTGGGTGAGATGTACCTGTTCTGATGTAACGTGCTGTGGTCTAGCCTTGCTAGGATGAGCTGACTGGGTTGTTGTCTGAGAGTCCGATTCTACACACTTTATAGAACACGTCACACATTTTCTTTGCATACACGTCTCATATACGTTACACTTTTCTTTTAATAAATTAATCTTTATTAATTTTTAGAAGCAAGCGTTGTTGAGTATGTTGCGTTGGGGAAGTATGAGAGGGGGCATAGTACGACAGTGAGAGAGTGATAGGAAAAGGTGTCCATTGGCTAATGGAGTGTGTTGGACGGAAGCTGGTGGATTCTCCAGGATATTGATAGGGAAAAAAATATTATAATTTGGGTGTTGACTCTCTTCACTCCAGGGACGACACTTTAAAGGAGGACACGACATTATTGGGGGCTTGATAACGTGATCTTTGGACAGCGGGATCTCTCGTAAACGGAATCTTTGGACAGCGGGATCTCTCGTAAACGGAATTCTTGGACAGCGAGATCTCCTGCAAGCAGGAACCTTTGACAGTGGGATCTTCTGACAACGGGTCTTTTGACACGGGATCCTTAGTTATAAAACGGAGATAACATATTGGAGAATCCAGCTAGAGTGAATGTGGATAGGGGTTAGGACTAATATCTTACCTGTTTACACTTCACACGTCTGCATAGGTCTGTGGTCCTGATTCTACTCTTGTCACTGAGTGAATGTGCTGTGTGTGGTAATAGCTAGATTTATAGTACTTGTTCATATATCTGTATAGTAATTTGCAGTTATATTGTACTCGACCTGCTAGCTTACCTCTCTGTAGAATGGCCACCCCTAAACTAAGCACGTTAGAATTAGAATTAATGGCAAAGGGGGAAGACATGGGCTTGTCGGGGTCCGCTCTAACGGATTACATACAGGAAGTGGAGAGAGAGTATCGTCAAGCAGAAAGGGAAGATCGAAAGGCCGAGTTGGAATTGAGAAGGATGGAGTTGGAACAAGCAGCTAGGAAATTGGAAGCTGAGCAAGCAGCTAAGAAATTGGAAGCTGAGCAAGCAGCTAAGAAATTGGAAGCTGAGCAAGCAGCTAAGAAATTGGAAGCTGAGCAAGCAGCTAAGAAATTTGAAGCTGAGCAAGCAGCTAGGAAATTTGAAGCTGAGCAAGCAGCTAGGAAATTAGAAGCTGAACAGGAAGCACAGAAAAGGGAGCACGAGTACCGGATGAGGGAACTCGAGTTGAAGAGTCAATCTAAATGTGAAACTGAGGGAGCAGTTGGAGGTTCCTCCATCCCAGGCTCAACACCAGTAGGTGGACATGGGTACCATGCTATGAAGTTTCCTTTGGCGGTCTACGAGGAGGACAAAGAGAAGATTGACCAGTACCTTCAACGCTTCGAGGCTATGTCAGTTGCTATGGGTCTGGAGCGTAACAAATGGAATCTCAAGCTATCACAGGGTTTATGTGGGACCGGATACGAGGTTTATTCTCGCCTGCCACCAGGACATGAGAACATTTATGACGAGTTAAAGACGGCTCTGCTGAAACGATTCGAGGTTACGTCACATACCTACCGGAAAAAATTTCGCGCAGCGAAACGAGAACCGGGAGAGTTGTTTGCCGCCTACAGTTTGCGTCTAAAATCTTATCTCCATAAGTGGATGGATTTGGCTGGGTTCGCACATGACTATGAGAGTCTGGAAGAGCTCATGGTGGTCGACCAGCTGAAGAAGCAAATGTCTAAACCTCTCAGGACGTTCCTGGGAGAACAAGGAGCGGAACGTATTGACCTCGTGACTAAATTAGCAGAACGGTTCGTCGAGGTACATGGGGAGGCAGGGGAGAACCTTTCCACCAACTCCAAAAGTCAAGAGAAACATGATAAGAAGAAAGCCAAAAATTCAGGAACCAAAAAGTGGGAACCTTATGTACAAAAATCAGAGGATAGTTCAGAGAAGAAGAAGGAGGGAAGCAAGAGCACTTCAAGCTCTACACCAAAACGACCGTGGTCGGAGAAGTGGTGTTCAATTTGTAAGTCACCCTCTCACAATACGAGGGACTGCAAATCGAAGGCTAAGAACCCTCACTTCGCAGCATGTCAAGTGACTTCCAAGGAGGTTGTCAGGGAAAATGCCAAGGTCAACAAGGAAGCTCGCCACCAGGAGAGCTCACTCAAGTCCGGCAATAGAAAATATAGGACAGGGAAATGGTGCAACCAATGCAAGTCGAATACGCACAATGCTATTGACTGCAGGGGAAAGTCAGGAGACACTCAATTCGTCGTGTGCCCTCGGAAACCTAAGGTGGAGCCCACCGAACAGGTCGAGGCCGAGGAAGAGACTCCAGACCAGGAAAAACCACCTGTAGTGGAATTGGTAGAGGTTAACGGTCGTCAAGTGGAGTGTTTATACGACACAGGACTGGACGGGGAGGCCGTGATTTCTGCGGATCTGGTACATCCAGAACAATTCACAGGTGAGACATGGGAGATACAGCCTGCACAGAAGAGTGCTGTAGTCATGAAGTTGCCCATTGCTAATGTGGAGATTCGGTCAAGGTACGTCACCGGCACCATCAAGGCCGCTGTATTGACCGATCCCATTTTTCCAGTCATCCTAGGTTGCCGGTATGTCTTTCTGGGAATGCCCAGGGAGCCAATCCATATGGGAGCAATGCAGACTCGCTCTCAGACGAAAACGGAAGAGGCAGACGTAATTGTGACTAACCCAATGCCGGGGGAGCTACGAACTGCCCAGAGTGAGGATGATACGTTACGTCCTTGCTACAAAAAGCTGCAGAAAAGTGCTGATCCACCAGGACGGGGGCAGTACTACATGAAGAATAGGATACTCTACAGGAGAGCAGGAAGGGGAGACAACCTATACGGTCAGTTGGTCGTCCCGAAAGCTCACCGGTCCCAGATTCTTCATATGGGGCATACCATCTCCTTTAGTGGACACATGGGTATGGCCGCCACCATGCAGCGGATTTCCTGCCATTACTATTGGCCGGGAATGACAGATGATGTGCGTCGGTATGTTAAGTCATGCCCTGAGTGCCAGAGGGTGGCACCGAAACACTGGACAGCACCGGTGGTGTTGGGTGAGATGCCCATCATGAACTCTCCTTTCGAGAGGGTAGCCATCGATATCGTGGGTCCACTTCCCAGGACCAGGAAGAGGAACATGTATATACTCACCATGGGGGATTGCTGTACAATGTGGGGTGAAGCCATACCGTTGACCACGATTGACTCGAAAAGAGTGGCGGACGCACTGATGGAGGCCTTTACCAGATTAGGCTTTCCGGACCAAATTCTGACGGACAATGGATCTCAGTTTTGTGGAAAACTCATGGAGGAGGTATTTAGGGTGTTTCACTCTAACCACATACATACCAGCCCTTACCACCTTCAAGCCAATGGACAAGTAGAGCGTTTCAACGGCACGTTGATGACAATGCTCAGGAAACTAGCGCAGGAAAAACCTGATAGGTGGGATGAATATATCCCAGCAGCACTCTTTGCCTATCGGGAAGTTCCTCATGGCTCAACCGGACTACCACCCGCTACGTTGCTGTTTGGTCATCCAATCAAAGGACCGTTGGAAGCCATGTTGAGGAGTTGGACTGAAGAGGGGACGTCAGAAGAAGTGATCTCATCCTATAAATACGTGGAGGAACTGAAAGAAAAACTCCACAAGGGATGGACTCTGGCAAATCAAAACTTGAAAAAGGCCAGGAAAAGACATGCGGCTTACTACAACCGTAGGTCTAAAGAAAGATCTCTAGAGGTGGGAGACAAAGTCTTGTTGCTACTCCCAACGGGAAATAACAAACTGGAGATAGGTTGGCAAGGACCATTTCCCGTGGAAAGGGTGATATCCAGAACCAACTATCAAATCCGGATCCGGGGAAAGTCGAAGATTTTCCATATCAATCTCTTGCAGGAAACCTATAGGGATGTGCAAGTGAACCCTGATCTGACCTCCCAGGAGAGGGAAAGGATAACCCAGGTTCTCAAGTCTCATAAGGAGATACTGACTGATAAACCAGGACGAACGAGGTTGGTTGAGTTCGAGATGACTTTGACCACACAGGAGCCTGTTCGTCAAAAGGTTTACCCAGTGCCATTCTCTAAAGAAAAGGCCCTGGAGGAGGAAATACAAAAACTGCTGGAGGATGACGTGATTGCACCATCCACATCCCCATACAATGCAGGGGTAGTTTTGTTACGGAAACCAAGTGGAGAACACCGGTTGTGTATAGACTACCGACTTCTGAACAGTCACACACAATTTCAGGTGGAACCTTTGCCGAATCCAACTCAGTTATTCGCTAGGCTCCATAAGGCTCGGTACTTTTCAAAGGTGGATCTGAGTCGGGGTTACTATCAGATACCAGTCAAACCGGAGATTCGACCACTGTTGGCTTTCAGTACACCCAGTGGACACTACGAATTCAAAGTCATGCCCTTTGGACTCAGCAATGCACCTAGTGTGTTTACACGCATGATGAGGACTTTACTAGATCCGTTACAGGATCCATCCATCATCTCATTCATGGATGATATTCTGATTTCCAGTGACAGCTTGGATGACCACTTACAATCCTTGGAGAGAGTGTTTAATAGGCTCAAGGAAGCAGGGCTTACTGCTCGTCCAACCAAGTGCATGATTGGTTACCAGACTCTGGAATTTCTAGGTCACACCATCACTCCAGGACACATTGTCCCGGAAGAAAAGAACCTGGAGAAAATCAGAAATGCACCAAGGCCAAAAACGAAGAAGGATGTGCGATCTTTTCTCTCGTTGTGTGGGTTCTACCACAAATTTATCTCACATTTCACTGAATTGGGAGCTCCATTGACGGAAACTTTGAAAAAGGGATTCCCGGATCAAATCATTTGGACACCAGAATGTGAGTATGCCTATAGTCAGTTAAAGGAGGCCTTGGTCAGCAAACCTGTATTACAGCTCCCTGACCTTTCAAAACCATTTGTGTTGAGAACGGATGCGAGTGCGGTTGGAATTGGAGCTGCTTTGTTACAGGAAGGAAAAGACGATGCTTCGGTTTTGAAACCTGTAGCATACGCAAGTAAGAAACTTCTACAGGCGGAGAGGAATTATTCAACTGTCGAGAGAGAGAGTGCTTGTCTCTCGTATGGGCAGTGCAAAAATTCCAGCCATATTTGTATGGAGTTAAGTTTCGAGTCCAGTCGGATCATCAGCCCCTGATGTTCCTAGCTACTTCTCAGAAGCTCAACGCCCGTTTGATGCGGTGGTCGTTGTTACTTCAACCTTATAATTTCACAGTGGAGTACATTCCTGGGAAGGAAAATGTTGGAGCGGACTTCTTGTCAAGACACCCAGCTCCGGAAGAAGGAGAATGAATCATCTGGATTAAACTCACGGTGGAGAAGAGTGAGATGGACTACTCTCTTAAGAGGGGGCCTATGTCACGAGATCGCCATGATTTAACCAGATAATGATAATACCGAAGTTTGCTTGGCGTATATTTTCTAGGCCACAACAGTCGTACTAACAGAGTAAACACAGCTGCACGGGTTACATCGGGTCAGCACATATACACATTTGGTGGTGAGTGAGAGGAATGGATACACCGCGTTGGCAGTTCATAAACAGTTAGAATCACATAGCCTTGCCCGCTCAGGATATGGAATAGTTCCGTCTGTCATCTATAGTTCCGGACATCAGACGGAATGGCGGTTTTGACTGTCACCACATGACAGAAAGTTGAGGGCTTGTTATTGGAAACAGTGGAACACCTGCCGGACATCAACAACGTCACGTGCACAATGTAAGGTTGTTTGGGAAACCATGATTGGCAGCTTGGTATCGAAACCCTTTGTTGGAACTCTACAGTAACTCTCTAGATTGTTTTGGATGTGAAAACCAGTGATGACAAATCTAACATTGATGGAGCCAGGGGGGGGGGGGGTGGATCCCTGACAGGGGGTGATCTGCCCAATGTGCCACCGGTGTGGGCATAAAGGATAACGTCACGTGGGCAACTTTGGGAGTTTGCCATATAAACCCGAGTTGGGGCTAACTGGGGGACTGGAAAATGTGGCTCTAGGCGGGAGTGCAAGGGCACTGTGGTTCTGATGGAATAATGTCTACCGTGTGTTAATTAGTGACTTAATTTTACACGTGCCTATCATGGCAGATGTAGATATGATTGATAGGACTGCAGTAGTGCCATTTAAGGTATAACCTATTATAATATTAGTTCTAATTAATTTAGGCAGTAGCCGAGTTAAGAATAGAGTAGTGTAGTGGTGATACGCTATGCTAGTTAAGAATAGAGTAATGATGGATAATTGGGAGACGGGGAAATTGCCCGCTGGGGTTTTGCACTCTGTATGGGTCTTTCCTTGTCATAGCCTGATTCGGCCCTAGGTGGGTTGCTAATCTACTCTATGACAGAGTTTAGTTAGCTAAAGATCACTGAGCAAGGCAATAGGCTTACACCCAGCCGGTAGGATCAGTGACTAGTACTATCACCAGATGTGTTGTTTATATCCTAGGTTCCCTACCAGATCCGAGGCAACTCAACAAGGTTTTAGGAAAGGTTCAAATCCCATTCGGAAGAACACCAGAACGTAACTAAAGCTAGAAGGAAGATGATTCACCTAAGAGGGGTGATGATTGTTGATGCACCACACAGCATCAGACAGTAGTAACTAACCGAGAACATTAATTATAATAGTTACATGGTGTGATATAATCTCGTGTAATAGAACACAAGACATGATACTTGAGGCTAGATAGACACGAGTTAGGATCAAGTACATTAACAATTAACATTAATAACTGTGTACAGACTACAAAGGACTGGTGCATTCTTTAGGAACGATAGGAACGTACATTGTGTAGGGTGCAACCGGTCCATGATTAACTGTTATTACCACCGGTGTCTATTTCGGATGATCATGAAATGGGATTACCAGAGGTCTACAGAGGCAAGTCAGTATCCGGCAAGATGGTTTCGGCACTGGGTGAGATGTACCTGTTCTGATGTAACGTGCTGTGGTCTAGCCTTGCTAGGATGAGCTGACTGGGTTGTTGTCTGAGAGTCCGATTCTACACACTTTATAGAACACGTCACACATTTTCTTCGCATACACGTCTCGTATACTTTACATTTTTCTTTTAATAAATTAATCTTTATTAATTTTTGAAGCAAGCGTTGTTGAGTATGTTGCGTTGGGGAAGTATGAGAGGGGGCATAGTACGACAGTGAGAGAGTGATAGGAAAAGGTGTCCATTGGCTGATGGAGTGTGTTGGACGGAAGCTGGTGGATTCTCCAGGATATTGATAGGGAAAAAAATATTATAATGTGGGTGTTGACTCTCTTCACTCCAGGGACGACACTTTAAAGGAGGACACGACACCCATGGATTCTGCCAACTTTTATCAGGCCGAAATACGAGCGACATTTTGCAAAAAAACTGCTTTATGATGATGATGAATGATTTGCTTAAGAAATTAAAGACTACATACACATCGGTTGCTATCTTCACAACGAAGTTCAGTTCAGTGGGTATTTACTAGAATAGACCCTTCTTAGAAAGTATTTTGATGTTTTTACCTTAATATGTTTGTTTACACAATTTACACTGTACGCACTATATAGTTATGAGAAACCCATGGTGTTCTGATAAATACTTCTCTGTAATGATACATCATTCTTCAGAGAAATACTTCTCTGTAATGATACAGCATGCTTCAGAGAAATACTTTTCTGTAATGACACATCATGCTTCAGAGAAATACTTTTCTGTAATGATACAGCATGCTTCAGAGAAATACTTTTCTGTAATGATACAGCATGCTTCAGAGAAATACTTTTCTGTAATGATACAGCATGCTTCAGAGAAATACTTGGTGGTCGATTACCTATGGACAAGGGAGAGGTGGTCGTGCGCCTGTGGGACCAGGCGGAGGAACAGATTGAGGACTTGGTTGAGGAAAGGATGAGATTCCGGGGGTGGGGGTGGCAGAGGCTCTGGTAGAATCTCAAAACTGAGAGGGAAGACCAGGAAAACTTTAAAAAAGATAGCGGTGGGAGCGATTAGTTGTGCGATTCTTCGCTGGCTGTTGAACGAAGGGATGGAGCGTATATGGGAATGTCCTGAGTGCAGAGATGTCGGTTCTAAGCTCAACTCAACTTCTCTGTATTGATACATCATGCCTTAGAGAAACACGTTTCTGTAATGATACAGCATGCCTGGGAAGAGAGGAAGAGGAAGGCCAAAGAGAAGATGGTTGCAGGATATGGCCGATGATCTCCAGATGGGTGTATCGGGTTCGGGACATCTTGCTTATGATAGAGAGGTTTTACGGAGGGTTGTTATGGAAGCGAGGTTCTGCAAAGGACATGCTCCTGAAGGAGTGAATTAATGATATAACAATGCTTGAGAGAAATACTTCTCTCTGATGATACAGCATGCTTAAGAGAATTACTTCTCTGTAAAGAAACATGCTTCAGAGAAATAGCTCTGTAATGATACGGCGTGCTTCAGAGAAATACTTTTTTTGTAATGATACAGCATGCTGCAGAGACATACTTCTCTGTAGTGATACAGCATGCTTCAAAGAAATACTTCTCTGCAATGATACATCTTGCTTCAGAGAAATACATCTCTCTAATGATACAGCATTCTTTGAGATAACAGTTTGCGCACAGCAGGAACATAAAATACAAACTGGAACTTGTTCTTCATCTCACTTGATGTGAAGTGTTAATTGTTCAATGCGTTTCCAACCCGATTGCATTAGGGGTACCGGATATCCATGCACTTCGATATCTGTTGAGAGAGACGGAGAGCTCATGGTGGTGGCCCCAGGGCAGGGACGTCGCTTCTGATAACTAATAACCACGTTTAGCAACCTCCAGTGCGGGCCCCGTTTATACACATTTTGAACCGCTGTTAAGATGACACGCGTCTCTTCAAGATACCTTACCAAGAACGTAACCGTTTAAGTCTTTTCACTGTATTGCTATTGATTTTATTTGTGAGCAGCGTTTTCACGTTCGTAACCATTTGCACGTAATCTTTATAAGATTTATAGACAATTTTTATTTGCGGAACGTGAGGGACGATGGCTCAGCCAGCAATCTGGCGTAGACGACAGGACGCTCGTTCTTGCTCTGATGTATATATCTATAATGTATAAGTAATTTCCAGAACGGTTCGCAGAAAATCAGTTGCGGAGTGGTATAGATATATGACGGCCGCCTCTGACTTGAGCAAACGGGGTACGAATAGCATTGTGAATTACACATGCACAAACGCTCACACAGACTCAGGGGCGCATCTGCGACCAACCGTGGTAAGTGGCCAGAAGTAGAGTACTGGAATGCTTGCCATTTTACATCCTAGCCTCGTTCACTGAACGAGCTTATCTATAATGATAGACAAATGAAATGGTTTGAAAAACAAAATATATATCGAATAAATCAACATAAACGGAACGTGAAATTTGTCTGCGTTTCAAGAACACAGTCTTACTTGACAGAAGGGGCTTTGAGGTTAGAAGGTCTTAATTAGCAAAGAATAGAAAGAAAAAAAAGCGATAATATTTCGAAAAACAATACAAACTACAAGAACATACTACCAAAAACAGTACTTAGCTGGGTCACACGTGTTCTTGTGTTTTCTCACTAGGATACACAGGCTCCCGTCTTGTCCATCCAACACAAAAATAAATATGTGTGCCGTGACATGTGAAGGTCGGTTGACCGGAAGAGAAACAATTAAAGGGAGTATAAATGAAATGGATACTCAAAAGATGTATGTGTAATATGGGAGAGAGAAGGGGTATGATCAACCTTAATGTAACATATACCTTTTAGATAGCCACATGGACAAGGTAGCAAAGAAGATTTGGGGGTGGGTGGGGGTGGGAGATAGGATCAATCTAAATAGAACATATACGTGTCAGATGGCCACGTGGACGCAGAAGCCAAGAGGAGTGGAGGTGAAGGTATGGCATCAGAGACTGAACGAATATATAGACGGAAATGCAGACGGGCTAGGGAAAGAAGGTTTAAAGAAATTACAATAGTTAAATAAAACTATGTTGAATATTGAGACCGTGCGGCTACGTACGTAAAACAGTACAGTTTTCCAGTCTTGCAGGATCTTTCATGGAATACGTAAGATTTTATAGCTGTGAATTTGATATCTGACATGCCGCGGTGATCTGCACTGTTGACTCGCGTAGAAACAGGTTTGTGGCTGTTAACTGATTCAGTGTTTTTAAAAAAAAATGTAGGTTTTGATTTCACGTTGTACATAATCAAATGAACAAGTAGTATAATGTACATTTTCGTTCACTGTGCAAAAAAATTACGGAAGATACACGAAACGAAACAAATAACACAATGACCCTAGTATGGCGATATATCATCCTTCTGTCCAAATGGGAGGTCACATTTGGCGATCCTTCTGCACTGAATAAGTTAATGTCTAGGTGCTGTTATGTAAATCTGTCGGCCAAGCCTATCTGTCCATACGTGGTTATACACCGATATAAGAAGACATGACATGGTCGAGACAGAAACATGGAGCTGATCCATGACTCTGGTTATCGAGTGAGATGGCAAAACATGACCGCCCACGCTTATCGGCATGGCACATGATGGATGGATGGATAAGAAGACAAACAATGTTATGTGGTCATATGTGAAGAGAGGCCTTGGAGAGGACTGAAAGATCAGAACCAGGAGAGGCAGGAGCATCTCGAGATAAATGATGCTGGATGAACTGTGATGGCGGCATAGAGCATAGGCCCTCGACCAACTCACGCTAAGCCCTCTTATCTTTTAATTCTCTTCGCCTTGTGATTTTAGATTTCCCACTATTTCGTTCGCCTCATGGGTTCCAGAGAAAGGGGTAATCTAGCAATACAATCCCCAGGTTTTCTCAGCGTGTCCTTTCCAGTGCCAGCGCCTCAGACAATCCTACTTACATTAAAAACAAAAACAAAACACGCACACACATTAAGACTAGGAGATAGGAGAAAGGAAATTATGATAATAGCGGTTTACATTTTATCTGTATAAATAAGAAGGCTCAATTGCCTGTATATGCGTGCGGGAATATAGACAAAACGTGTAAACGAATATATTGTCTTTTACAGCTTATACGTGCTTGAGGACCTCTTGAAAAATGATGTTTTCCTGCCACGTCTGTACGAGAAGATGGGCCAGAAAGAAAGGTAGGCTGTGTAACTTTGTCCTCGTTCTGACATTGCGTATCCCTTAGTTAGACAGCCTGGCCTCATGTTGTGAATATCTTTCTGTACGTCCCTTCTTGTCTTTTTGTCTGTCTCTCTGTCTATGTGTCTCTTGTTTGCGCGCGCTCTCTCTAAATCCCCGTGACCCTTGCTGACTCACTTTGTTATTTTGTCTCAGTATTATCTTTTTATTTTCTTTCTGTTTATTTATCTCTGTCTGTCAGTCTCTGTCTGTCTGTCTGTCTGTCTGTCTGTCTGTCTGTCTGTCTGTCTGTCTGTCTCTCTGTCTCTCTGTCTCTCTGTCTCTCTGTCTGTCTCTCTGTCTCCCTGTCCCATCTCTCTCCCCACCCTTCTCTCTCTTAGTCCATCCATCTGTCTGTGTATGTAAATCTGTCTGTCGATCCATCGCTAGTGCTGACTGACTTGCTGTCGGTTTGTCTACTGAATAATTGTAACATTTTCAAAAAATAAGTGTAACAAGGGTTAAAATAATCCTATATGAGACATCTGTGTAGATGTATGATGTTTTAGGGTGTCATATATACTGTACTAGTCTACGTTATATTGAGGGTGGTTGACCTGCACTCGTCCTCGGCGCCTTTCTTTCCCAGACTTTATCTAAATGATGAACAATAACCTGTTATCAATTGTATAAGGCTGGGTTGACCTAGAGCCACAGTTGTTGGCAACAACCCTGTCACTTTTAGGGCTTGAATTAGTGAACTAGCGCACTAACCACAATGCTTCCAGAGCACTACCAGATGCACAGACCGATGTACACAACGAGAGAGAGAGAGAGAGAGAGAGAGAGAGAGAGAGAGAGAGAGAGAGAGAGAGAGAGAGATTAGGGGATGGGTACGATTTTTTAAAAAAATGTCCCGAAACACTTTACCGCTATGAGTCTGTGATGTGATAGGGCCGTCACATTTTGTTTACCGCTATGAGTCTGTGATGTTATAGTGCCGTCACATGTTGTTTACCGCTATGAGTGTGTGATGTGATGGGACCGTCACATTTTGTAGGCCTGAATGCTTGGAGGATTAGATGGTCAATTGCTCCCTCACTTAGCACGCGACAAGACGAGGCGTGGTATCCTCGTTCGACCGTGCTCACGCCGCAGCGCAGCTTCTTATCAACTTTGCTAAGACGAGGCTATGAATTTAAAAAAAAAAAAGATGATCACAGAAATGGAGTACATGACCGGCAACAAGAGAAATCAAACAGACATATTATAGAATGGAATGAAATTAAATAGAATCAGAATAAAAAGACTGATTGATACAAATGTACACAATCAGAATGTAAACCTATACAAGTGGGATGTTTGGCTAATGAAAGAAACGTGACCCCTGTGTAAATCGGTATGTTGGACCATGAACGCTGATTATGTCTGTGGCGTAAATCGCCCCACATATTTACAACATTTTAGCACTGACTAGAGCAGGCGGATCCATACAATCTCTCTCACTGTAGGGCTTTATGATAACGGTTGCCAGTCCGTTAAAAGATACTGGCGTTAGGATGTGACGTGTTATGTCTTCACATATTCAAGGCCACGACATATTGACATATTGATATATATATATATACCCATTTTAGACTTTGGAGCCCATTTCAGTTTTAAAAATCCGCCCAAACAGGGATTCGAACCCCTGACAACCGGGCCCGTAGGCAGTCATCTAGTCACTACCGTGGCTGCCATATTAAACATGACCTGGCTTTAAATTCTAAATAAACATTTGACTGGACGGCTGAATGGCCATTTAAATGTTGTTGAATCTAGACGGCCAGAGCAAAAAATCAGCAGCTTGATGATTAACAAAGAAATCTCAAACTGGACGGCTAAAGTTAACAACCATCGAATGGACGGTCAAAATACCCAGCGAAAAAGCTCTGTAAACAAATTATCTATGCTGTGACCTAAGCATATGTCACGACCAGACACTTTCTTGATGTATTGTTGGTGCCGCAGTGAGGTTATCTTTACCGTTAGATTTTTAGAGATTAAAGCAGCTTAACAATTTTACGGAAGTCATGTATACCTTTTCTTATGTGTATTCTAAAAGTAACACCTCTCCCCAGTCGCTTAAAAAATATTTGCATGTCGTTTTCCAGGGCACTGCAATTACCCCATGTTGATATTCTAGGTAGGTTTATGGTCAGTAATTTCAGTCGCTTTATCTCGAAGTAATTATTCACTATCACGCGCATCATAAAATTAACATTTGTTTTTTCACCAAATCACTTTATCTTCTAGAATATATTCTAGATTCTTTGTATGTGATTTCGTAACGTAACGCTGCTTGTACTTTGTCACCTAAAAATTGAAAAAATATTTTTCGGACACATATCCTAAAATGAACAACTTCCACTCACTAATTTTTTCGCCCACGATAGGTGTCTCCCGCTTCTAACGCTGTCAACCTTCGTACACATAAGCGACAGTTGTTGCTGCTCCTCTGGGCGGATCTTTACGATAAATGATATGTGCTGAAGTCTCTGGGATAGAGTAGAGAGTGCAACTGAACAGACGAAGTATCCATATTAGGATAGACTGGCTCAGGCGGATATGTCCATATGGTCTTGGTGGTATTCAAAGCATAAAGGAAAAAAAAAACTGATTTAAATCATAATGTTGGAACAGTCAGCATGGAAACGCTGTGGTATCTTTTGAAGAGGAGGGAGCATGCCTGGAGGCGGGTCCTATATTCAGTGATGCTAGTTCTTAAATTAAGTATTATGTTTCTGCAATCTTCCATGTCTCCAGCCTGGTCTGTAACTTCCAGAGGTATCCGGTAGGATCTGTGCTTGCTCTAATGAGTGCAAAGGGGGGGGGGCAGCATCACGTGTCTTGTTACTACCGTGTGCGGGTGGGCAGCATCAAGGGTCTTGTTACTACCGTGTGCGGTT
>OY992882.1:37319078-37421009 GCA_963921405.1 Cepaea hortensis
ACGTAAGTGTACACCAAGGGAAGAAAAGAAAGGAAATTATCATCAAACAATAGTTTGACCTGTGCATAACCCTTCCTTCATATCAGCCTTTCAAATTTGTTTCCATCTTAAGCCAGATATCCTGCTCTTACATGTGTCAGTTATCTGTCACATCTGGAATCCATCTACATCGTGGTCTTCGTCCTCACCGCCTGCCCCGCACAATTATCCTTTAATTTTCTTTTTAAGACGTTCCTGTCTTTTAAATGTGTAAAAATATATATGTCATTTCCCAGATATATGTTTATCTTAATAGCCATTCTTCTTCAACAGTGATTTCTTGTTCTATGATCTATTTGTTCTTCTTTCCTCTGGTAATACCATTCTGTAAGATTTATATTCAAGACGGATGTGTGCTTCCAGCTGGTCTGTTAAATATCATACCTCCGCACCCATGCATTACCATAGGAAATAAATATACTCTTTGTATAGTGACCTTTGTTGTTCTATCTATAGAAATCCAAAGCGGTTTTAATTGCTGTAATGTTTGTAGAGCAGTGCAAAGACAACTTATCACGAATATCAGAAAGAGGCAGGCATAATTTTATTTCGCCACATTATGAGAAGACAAAAGCTGGAGCATGTGACAACCGGGAGGATGAGAGAGAGAGAGAGAGAGAGAGAGAGAGAGAGAGAGAGAGAGAGAGAGAGAGAGAGACAGACAGACAGACAGACAGACAGACAGAGAGAGAGAGAGAGAGAGAGAGAGAGAGAGACCGAGAGAGAGAGAGACCCAGGCTATTGAAAAGAATAAAATCTGGTTTCATTCTCAAGCTCTTAAACTGTTGTGGCTAATTGAGAGAGAGAGAGAGAGAGAGAGAGAGAGAGAGAGAGAGAGAGAGAGAGAGAGAGACGGACAGACACACTCCCTCAGCGTAACATTCCTAGCGTCCCTACATCACACCCCCCCCCCCCTCTTTGTCTCTCCCACACACTGGTGTCTCCGTGGTGAAGTGGTTAAGCCGACTGTCTCGCGTTCCGTAGTTTAAAGTTTCGATTCCAGACTCCGTCATTCTGTTCACAAGAACAATGTTCTAAAAGACTAAGCCATATGGGATAAAATCCGGTGCAGTGAAGTCGACCCTCTCGCCTTTAAGTCTGTTTATAGTTACCTACCTACCCATCTACGTATCTACCCACCTGTCAGTCTGTCTAAAACCCACCCAAATTCCGATTTACCTACGTACTGACGTGTTTGAAGTATGGAGAATCATGATGTTGAAATACGTTGAATTCTTTTGAAATATAGAGCCATGTGTGCTATTGTTACTTGTGCTGGCAGTCGTTGAATTGTTTTGAAACGTGTTGGAATGTTAGTTCATCGATTTCTGTTGGCTTAACAATGACAATTGGCTGCACTAAGCATTTGAGTGCCGTGTGTTTTATATTGAAAACCAGACATAACATGTCAGTGAAAATAAAACAACCACTTCGACCGATAGTAATCAAGGGACCTCTACATCTTGACTATCAATTGGGGAACCTTTAGTACAACACTGTTCGCAGCTCGACTTGAGTTTTGTTCTGTATATAATGATTGTCTAGTGTTAACCAACTCTATGCTATCAATGCCAATCCTGGACAATGACTGAAAAAGAGAAAAGGAAAATCACAACAAAAATTAGATTCCTGAGAAGAATACTCAGTGTATCAAGAAGAGAGAAAATCAGAAATGAAAAAAAAATCGGGACTAAAGTTGGGGTTATAGCAGCGCTAGATTTTATCAGAAAACAGCAGGTTAAATGGTTTGGCCATTTAACTAGATTACCAACTAACAGTATACCGCAACAAGCAGTAATATACAGACCAGGGGAAGCAGAAGAAGAGGCCGGCCACGTAAACGATGGATAGAGGGAGTTACAGAGACCATGAGAACCTCGATATATGAAGCCCATACACGGGCACTCTCCTTATATTTATGCTTCACCTCGACACCGCTAGGTACAAGAGGAACCTGATGAGATGACGAGATATTGTTGACAACACGACACATTAGTTTCTAATTTATATCCATATTTTATGTATACTGTTCATGAAAAAAAGTAACATTTTTGGTGTTACTTTTATACAAAATATTCGCTGATTGGGCATCAGTCAAGCTATCGACGGTGTCCATCTGGTCATTAACTTCTCGTGGTTACTGAATTGTACTCACCTCATGATTCGCGAGGTCATGAAAGAGGTCAAGGTCAAAACAAAATTTTTTGACAATAACTCGTGACAGGTTCAAGATAATCCCGTGAAACTTACTGAACACAAAACTCTCTGACCATATTATTGAATGCCCATAAAAGATTGACGCTCCTCGAATAAATTAAGCTGAAAATTTAATATGCAAATATCGCTCATCTCACTACAGAACAACGACTCATCATCAGTTGGCGTTTACAGGCTGGACAGTCACAAAGTATAGTAGCCAGAGAATTTAATTTGGTTAGAAGTACCATTAGTCGCCTTTGGAGGAGATTTCGAGAAACTGGCCCATTAGCAGACCGGCCGTGCAGTTTAAGACCCAGAATCACAACTGCTGCCGAAGACCGCTTCATACGGCTGCGTCACCTTAGGAATCGATTTGCATCTGCGTCCTCCACCTTCCAGTCAATGCCAGGAGCTCGTCAAATTTAGATCAAACCGTCACTAACCGGCTGCACTACGCTGGTCTTTGGGCTAGAAGACCCTACAGAGGTCCTGTTCCTACGAACCGGCATCGCCAGAACCGACTGCAGTGGGCGAATCAGCATCGTCAATAAAATGTTGGTACAAGTTTGCAATCGAAACTGCAATAATGTTGCGCTTCTTGTTTTGAACAGTATATGTTGTCGTTTTGCTTATGTCGATTATGTGCATTTTCTTTCCTTTGAATGCTGGCAACTTCATTGCTTGTTAATTGGCGTAGACTGCTCATTTTGCTACATTTTCTTTAGATTACTCCGTGAGTTCTACATTTCATTGTAATTTCGAGTCCTTTTGGGAGTTGTCACCTGCTAATGTGATTTTGAATTAGCAGAAGAAATAGTAATTTGAAGATTTTAATTTCCATTGGGGAGTTGTCACCTCCTAATGTGATTTTGAATTAGCAGAAGAAATATTAATTTGAAGATGTCATATCGCTTAGAGCAGTGGTTTTCATAATTTTATTTTAACTCTGGCTTTAACATTCGGAATGACAATCTTGTTTCACAAAATAGGACTCGGCTACTTAATAATTTCAAGGGAATCTCCGATGCCATTGTAATATCGTTGGAAATGTGTTCACATGATTTTATGGACACTCAGTGAAAATGAGAAAAGATGTAGAGGACACTAGGCAAACTAAAAATGGAAAGCTTTAATAAGACACTAGGATTCAAATCTGTTGCCTCCAAATGACCACACGGCCTCGGAAGAGAAACAAGTGTACTTCGTCGCACTGCCAGCAAATCATAGGTACGGGGAGGACATTGTCAGATGCAGACGATGTTTTAGTGTATCGTCAGGGTAAGGCTAGAGATTAGGTTGCGGTGGAACTACAAACCGAACTCAATCGTATAAGCACTTGGTGTGGTGAAGCTGGGGCAATGGTCAACCCGACAAAGGCAACAGTGACATGGTTCTCTTTGAATAACCATATTGTCAACGCCCCCAACGCCAACTGTAAATCTGGGTTCAGAGACTTTGGAAAGAACGCAGGCAATGAATTACCTGGGGATACGATTTGATCGAAGCCTCGCTTATACTGAGCACGTAGACCAGGTGATAACAAAGGCCAAGCGGGGTTTGGCTGCGATGTGGGTGATGGCGGCGGCAAACTGTGAGCAGCGCCATCTATGTCTTCTTTGCGAGGGTCTGGTACTTTCTGTTTTAGAGTATGCGATGGCGATCCTGGCTCTCAACCATATGCAGATGGAAAGGATGCAGAACGAAGCCATGTGTATTATTCTTGGATATACAATAGATATATCATGCAGGGCGATGCGCTACCTTCTTGATTTTCCAACCATGAGGGACAGAATACAAATTTGCCGAGCACGTGCCTACCTCAGAGTCAACGCAAACACACAACATCCACTGCATAGCAAGATTAAGAAGGTGAAGGGCAGCAGGTTCAAAAGAGGAAAGTCGTGGATGGGTCAAGCTGAAGACGTTCTTCAACAGGTGTGTTCACTTGAGGACTTAGAACCTGGCGAGGAGTGGGTACAAGTGCTAACAGAGTTCTGCACATACTTTTCAGTGTGCACCCAACTAGACAGGAAATGCAGACAAGAAAATCCAGCTGCTGTGGAGGCGGAAGAACAAGCTCTGATCTTCGAGAATTCTTTATAAGATGATGCTGTCATTTACACGGATGGGTCGGTCGTTCGAGGAGTGAGAAGTTCATGGGCCTTTACGGCTCAGGCCGGAGGGAAAATTGTGAAGGAAGAGTCTGGTGCTTTTGCTTTGACCACAAGTAGCCTGACTATGGAAGTCATGGCAGTAAGTAAAGCAATAACATGGCTCGAGACACAGCCTTTTAATCGGGCATGTGTCACTAGTGACTCAATGAATATCCTCAGGAGGATAGAGATGGGATGGGTCCTAAGAGATTGGTTGCTGTCTCTGGAGCGGTCTCGGTTGGCAAACATTAGTTTCATTGTCGTGCCAGGGCATGCGGGTTTACAAGGAAATGAGCAGGCTGTGGAAGGCGGACGAGCCATGGATCAGGCAGACATTATAAATGCTCTACGAGAAATAGGTCGTTTACGAGAACCAAGCGATGACTGGGAATCTACAACATGGTCAGGCTGCGAGAATAGCAAGTTAAACTACGTTGGAAGCCAAAGAAGAGTAATAAACCACCACAGAACTGGTGTCACGAGCCGCTACACGCTGCGGGATTTGCCGAGGAGGGGATCCGAGCACTTATGGACTGAATGGTTCGATGTGCAATGAGGATGATCTGTCGACTAACCAACCAACCAACCAACCGCCAGTAGTGTTGAACATCAGGTTCGAATCCATCTCTGGTAACTATAGCTTTCCATATTATATCATCTAGCCCGTCCTCAAATTTCTACGGATTCCATCTACTTGTTTGGGGGATAATCAATACCTGTGAATATATTTCTCCCGATATAATTGCAGTTCATGAGCTGCTTGACATTCTTGTTCCACTTAGAGGACAGACAAATCGTCATGCAAATTATAGACACTAAACGCGTAAACCCCTTTTATTTAATATCACGTAAATACATACTTTAGACCAGTGGTTCTCAACTGGTGGGGAATTCCCCCCCCCCTCATATTTTACAGTTATGTACGTCTCATCCTTCTAAAATTCATTTTATAAAGTAAGTAGACCCACAAATCATGTTTTATGTGGATTTCTAGACTTGTATTAGTATATGCTATTAAATTTACCCTTCCATTTTTACGTATACTGTGTAGGGGTGAAGGGATTTTTAGATAGCAAATATGAAAGGGGGGGGGGGGAATGACGTTCTGAAAATACGGTGAAGGGGGGCACGGGCCAAAAAAGGTTGAGAACCACTGCTTTAGACTTTCGAAAGCTGGTGTTCTTTGTTGTTTTAAAAAAAAATTATTATACTTTAATATTTCGGAGCTGGTTGCGTTAAAATATGGAGAATGTTAACATTGATTTAGTCTTGTGTAAAAATAGTCGCGAATTTACCAACAGCGCTTATGTGAATACTTGCGGTTAAACATTGTTTTTGGTGATTGCTTTGTTTATCTCATAGGTAAGATGAAGAAGACAGAGAAGGAGGAGAAGAATAAGTTATGAATACGGCACAGCTAGAAATTAGTGTGTGTTGTGTATCGAAGGTATTGTTTATCGTTTAGAAATAAATACAAACAATATAAGCATAGTTTCCGTTGTTGTGTGTTGTAAAGCTGTTCTGTACGTCATGTCTTTATATTGTTGACATTTCTACAGCTTCACCGCAGTTTGATCAATTTTGACAATAAATAAGTATATGGAAATGTATCGACTCCGAGAGTAGTTAAAACATTAGTTGCATGTCCTTCACATGATGTCGCAGTCAACCCCAGCATTCACTGGCTGTTTGTGATTTTCTAGGCAATCTAGTTTGCGTTGGTAGAAGGCTGCCAAAGAGAGAGAGAGAGAGAGAGAGAGAGAGAGAGAGAGAGAGAGAGAGAGAGAGAGAGAGAGAGAGAGAGAGAGTGAGAGATATGAGAGATATGAGAGATATGAGGCGGCTGTCGCAGACTCGAAACGTGCAGGGTTCAAGTCCAGCTGTGAACTATGTTTATCAGTAAAGGGCCAGAGAATGTCCTATAACCGGAGTGATGATTCGGCTACCTTACTTCTCCAACAAGGGATGCACTTAGAGGTCCTATATACACTTTTTGTTTTCATCATACAGTGAACACATCTGTCTTCTCTCTCTTCTGTCCTTTGTCTGCCATTGGAGATTATGTCTTTAACATCCCGTTCCAAGCCATTCTTTTGTATCTTTCACCGTGTCCACCCTTTATAATTCATTATACATTTAAACCGTCACATGAAGCATCAGCAAGTACGTTTTTACGAACTGTGGGCCATTCCAAGTGCTCTTTTATGAGCTAAAAAGTTAATGCTGTATATCAAGGTATAATTGCAGAACACAGGTAACAGTGATTCATTGTGGCCCTCGTTTGCATACACAACAAACCTCACCCACTCTAGAATCTTAGAAGCTATTGAAATAACTCCAGAAATATTCACAGGTATTTGTTGGCACTCACTGAATAGTTGATTTATCTGGTTGTTTCGGGATTTGAAGTTTAAAGATTGGGCACAACCCACTACTGGCAACGTTGATCTTATTCCGGTACAAACCTTGGACCTTGTCCACGCCAGATTGGATGCACTAAACTCGAGTTTCGCTCTCACTTGAGCACGCCAGTAGTGCATATCCCTGACACGATCCGGCATACAACTCTGGATCACTGGCGTGTGAGGCGGGTGAACACTCACTGAATATATCGGGAAGCAAAAGAAATAGATAACACACTAGACAGCATAAATATTGGTTGGTATGAGCACAACAGAATTTGATCAATTCACCTTCAAATAGCATAAGGTCTCGCTGGAGGAATATATAACTAACATCAGTTAGACACCTTGGTGACTAGTTCTTTCCCGTGTATTGTTGTGTAAGTGCCACGTCAGTGAATTATTTCACGTAGAAAACAAGGCAGTTCCAGACATAAACACGGGTAGCGAAGCTCTAGCGATGCCTTCGTTTCTCATTCTGATTGGCAGGTCGACAGTACAAAGGTTTCTGTTTTTGTTTTTTGTGAATTATTAGCAAAAGTACGTACTGTTTTTGTTGTTAGTGTATTATTAGCACAAGTACTTTAATTACCGCCGCGTCGGTTATTATCATTGCAGCTTTTATTACTATTGTCTCATTCCCAACAGGGAAACTCACTTACCGATACATAGCTGGCACCTTGCCGTCTTGACAGACGATAGTTTGTTACATTGTGCTTTATAAAAAAAGGCACAATAACTAAAACCGATGTCTGTAGCGAATGTGACTGATCAGACCAATTCGTGCGGTATGTTCATCCACAATGGATGCATATGAACACATGACCATTTGCACCATCATGCATCATCTGACGTCTCACACGCTCGGTGTGTGACCTATCAGCAATAATTTTCTCTTGTGTCTTTATCACATTTCTGATCTTTACACGACACCTCCTTACCCCCCCCCCCCCACTCCCTCACCCGCAACACTATCAGCGGCGACTTGCTCCCAAATTGCATTATCAATGCCTGTATCAATCATGTCCTGCTTACGCACATCTAGTAGAGGTCGAACGCGAGGTCTTTTACCCATCTTCTTCTTCTTCGTTGCGTTCATCCGGACTGTTTTTTTCCAGATGTGATTGCGGTGTGTCTAGTTAGGCACCCTTGGGTCGAAACCCTCAGGCCAACACATCCGACTTTTAGCATGCTGTTTTGACCAGGTTAGCATTCCTGGGAGACTCTCACTTACGTGGTACCGTTCACATCCCAGCTGGTCAAGTTGGAACAGTCGAGGACTTCGGTTATCCCTCAAGGGAAGGCAGGGACAGTCTATAGTATTTTCCGCCATACAAGGTGGCTTCCATAGTTGCAGGGCCGACACATAGCGCCCTGGTGCTGAGCTCACCGAGGGAATCGTCACGTCCTGCTTGTCGCGAGATAAATAAACTTGTTAGTTGCGATCGATGACAACCAAGCCCGACATTAGTCTGCAAACACAATAGACCCTTTGATGTTGAACAGACTGAGAAAAATACGTCGTTAAAACTGTCTGCACCTGGTCGGCATTTGTGTATGAGATCAAAGTGAGTCACGTCGCGATGTCTACACACGGTCGACAATTTGTTGACAGGTTGTTGTTCGAGAGACGTGCACTGGCGTCATCTGTCTGCAGGGCGGGAATCGGCCGTTGAAAGTGATGGACAGAATGTCTGCCAGAGGTCGGAAGGATTCTGTGATCAAAGCCAGATTCTGGACTGATTGGCGTCTGGACTTTTTGGTGACGTCACTCAAGCACCCATATAAAACCCAGTTGCGGTAAACAGGTGGAGGGAGTCGAGAAAAACATTCTGAAGTGTTAGGATCGGTGCATTATTCCGAGTTGCGTTACATAAGAGAGACTATAATGTCTAAGTGGTGATAGTTATCCGCGGACATAGATCCAGTCTGATTGCATAGTTTCTCGAGTAGCAACGAAATAGGCATATGGTAGGCTATTACTAATATCTAACTTAAGAGTATGATTAGGAATAGAAATAATGTATTATAGGTGCGGTGATATAATGTATTAGGATTAGTGATAGAGTGTTCTATAAGTGCCGTGCTAGAAAGTATCATAGGAGCGTCGGCACTAGTATTCTATTGTGTGGCTTCAACTAGCTTGTGTGATATATCATTTTACTCAGGGAGTTGAGGACAATGTAGTGGAATAATAATTAGAGAGATTAAGGATGGCTGAGAGGGAGGAGAGGAATGTGAAATGGTAGGATCTTCCAGTAGGGCATCTGCTGGGTTTCTACCCGTTCCTTTATTTATTCCTGGTGTTGCCATGTCTCAGATCATATGATTGAGTTATTTGGCCGTATGACAGAGATCGGATCTCTGTTATAGATCTGAGTGCTGCTACTGGCCTACACTTACCTAATTCCGGCCAGGATTGAGTTGCCCTCACCATAGAATTCTCTATTCTACAGGTTCCATTTACAAGTCCACATATGAGTGCTATGATTTTCAACAGTGAAGCTAACACATTTTAGAAGATGATGGCTGAGAATTTGAAGACAGAAGTTGTTACGAGGCCGCTACATTGGGCTTATACCCAAGTTGGTTTGCGGGAACCTAGCTTCTGCTGAGCAGGTCATGCTGATGAGAGTGATGTTTAGCAAGTGATAGATGTATCTCTGAACAGTCAGAACATTGTATAAATACACTACTGATACCAGGAACATTCATACCAATTTATACTGATACAGAGAACATTTAGATTGTGGTGTTAATATGGGGAATCTTTACCACCAGTGACACTGGATCCATTGAGATTTCCCCAATAACGGTGACAATAGGGTTAGAATTTTCTGATTAACAATCCTTTAAATAACAGAGGAAATTCATAGTGTGAATCAGATTGAATACTCTCATTAGACAGTGTTTGTCATGGGTGTCCAAGCATCCTAGTGGTTCCAGAGACAACGGAGGAAATCTTCACGTGACCGGAGAAGAATCACCTGGGTGAGGTTGCTTGTCTGGAATATGGTGCTGGTGTGTTTCAGCACAGGGATGAGAAAGACTATACTCCTGAACACTGATCTGAGTCTATAGACACTTTAGAGTACACGTCACACATTCTACACTTTATACACACACACACTTCTCCTACATATACTCTTTGATTTAATAAATTTCTTGTTTTTATTTGTTGAAGCTAGAGTTGTCACGTATGTTATGTTAGGGAAGAATGAGAGGGGGCATGATCCAGGAGTGAGTAAGAGTGAGAAGAAGGGGTCTTCAGATTGAGGGAGTGTGTGGACGGAGTCTGCTGGATATCTCCAGGATAGAGATATTGAATTAAAACAAATGTGGGTGTTGATTCCCCTCACTCCAGGGACGACACCTAAAGTGGTAAAGAAGAACAAATAGCTACTACGACATTCATTCTTTACACACACGACACTGCTCATGGCTGCTTTAAATCCTCACTTCAATATATTGGGCATTTCGTTCACCACGGGCCGTTCCTGCACAAACCAGACCGGTCTGTAGACGGTATCCACTCAGCGAGTTTTCGGTTCGGACATGTGCTTGTCTTTGTGCCCATATGTTCCAGGCACGACGGACATTCGGAAAACTACCTAGTCAGAGCTGTTCCGAACAAGACCGGCATTCGGAAACTAGGTGGTCAGAGCTGTTCCTAGCACGAAAGAAATTTCACTCGGACGTTTTTTGCGTTGTGCCTGATTTATTTGCACCCGTAGGCCAGCACATCCGACTTCAGCAGGCATTTTAACGGGTTAGCCTTCCCGGGGTTTCGAGAGACGTTAAACTGTTTGTGATGTGGTATCGCCCACATCTCAGCTGGTCAAAATAGAACGGTTAACGACAACACAGTAAACCCTCAAGGGAAGGCAGGGACAGACCATGGGCATTCCCCTGCTATCCAAGGAGGCTTCCATAATTGCAGAGCCGGCACATATTGCTCTAAGCCTGGGCTCACCCGAGGAGTTGCCACGTCCTGCTCATGGCTGCTTTACTCACTTCCATGTGTTGGGCATTTCGCTTGCCACTGGTCGCTCAAGCACACACCAGGAACGATCAGTCTTCGGGCGATATCCACTAGGTAAGCATTCACTTTGGACTTCGGGCCACGCAATGGATTCGCTAGCCGTGCGTTCCATTTCGTGTTATTGAGACGTTTTTCCACCTTTGTCTAGACTCTCTACGAGGTAGATACAGACAGTTTTCGTAACCATTTTGACTGGTGCTCTTCTACTTTTTTTGTGTACTCACGAGGTAGGCAACATGTGCTGCCGGCTCAGCACCTTACCTCTGTGCAGAAGTGAGCAAAACGGCCAGGCCCTCTCATCTAGGGATCTTTTACCCATCTGTAAGTCACCAAAAAGACGTTCTTTGGTATTCTACTGTCGTTCATTCTTCTCCTAATGTGTCCTATCCATCAATGTCTACGAAGACTGAGCAAGGAACAAACCGTCACACAGTCCGAAGCACACTTTAAAAAAAAATAAAAATAAAAACTTCTTTAGTATCGCGCAGTCGGTGTGTGGCTTGGAGGTAGCGCAACAGTTTCACAATCCCGATATATCGAGGGCGAAATCGGCCGCATGCATTTTGTGGACAGATCTCTTTGCGTTGATTTTCATAATAGTATGAGCGTCGACTGTTTAGTAAACAGTGTTAAACTGCTGAACGTAGAATAACTTAGACAATCGAGAACGAAAAATAAAAAAAATTGTTTCATTTTGACGTTCTGTGAAAGGACAACTGCCAGTAGTTGATTTTCCCACCTATTCTCTCCCCCCCCCCCCCCTTTTCTGGGTATTGGATTGGCGTCTGTTGACAATGAAATACCTAAACTCAGCTAGGCCTAATCTATCAGTCTGTATACGCTGTGCTGAATTATGGTCTGGCTACATCCTAATGTGCCCCTTGCCAGATGTGAAGTTTCAGTACCGTCTTTCAGACCCCACTGGTCCCTTGGCATGATGAAAGAGAGTTCTGCTATACAGTCCACATGGAGATTCTACGACAGTAATCATTCAGTCCCAGAATGATATAATTATTTCGGAGGTATTTTTCAAAATAATTGCAGGGGACAGAAGAAGTTCGCGTCCCGATTTGGCACTGTGTATCAATCCTCAGTCCTGGCGGGTGTTTTCCTGCTCATCGGCGCCCTGGCTTCTACCAAGCCTCGTAACAAGGATTTCAGAGACCTGTCTTAGCAGGAAAGACGACAAAGTATATTCGCAGGTCTGTGAGCTCACGCCTTTACAACAATATCTATCACGGTGTCACGTGCATCGTTATCATATATCAGCAGTGATGGCATAGTGGTTTGTGCAGTTTTCGACAGCGCATGGGTCAGGGTTGAATGCGGTGACAAGGAGAAATTGTGGAATCTCATAAAATGGATACTTTAGAGACGCCTGATGCGGGTACGAAGGGAACGCTAACTATAGTCTTTACTTTTGTCTGCCTCAATATAAAATGAGATTTAGCTTATGTCCTTTATATATTTTGTACATAAACATTTATGTTAATACGTACGATAAACTGTTATCGTTTCTTTACTTATTCAGTCTCTCGGTAAAGATTTGTTCGCAGCAGACGAGCATAATCTCCGGCGGACCTATTCTCGCTGTTCGTGAGAGCCGCACAATGGAAGGATGGGAGACATTGCTCGCAATAGACAAGTAATGTCTCCTGCGGTAGCTCTGGCGGGCCTATTCCCGCTGGTCGCGGGGTCCGCTAAGTCAGGTGGATAGTCTGACGATAGTGCACGCTTTACACAGGTCCGGACACTTGTGTTTGACAGATGTGCGCGCCCTTACGGTCCGGGCACGTACGAGGCCCTCACCTGTGGGACTTGGCTGAACGCCTCTAAGCCGGGTCCCTTGGGTGTCAGGGTCTGGCCATCACTCGCCACCTGCTCGTGGTGGCGAGGTCCTGGAGGATTTGACGCTGTGCCGCCAGCGTCTGCAACCTACCTTGTGCCAGACGTATTGGTTACCCATTCCTCTGGAATACGCAAGAATTAGGTCGAGAGAGGGATCATGTCGTTTGGGCACCACATGTTTCTCTGAAACTCTGCCCAGGCATTGTGATGGAATTTTTGCCACATTCCAACTCACATACTTTGGTCTGTCAAGACTGCAAGGTGCCAACAACAACATAAACATTGTACTTTGTACATGTATATCCTTTGTACCTTATTATTATATTCCATTATTATATATATTATTATATATTATATTATTATGTCCACCCAACAAAAAAATGTTGTTTTGGAGATTGTACAGCAGATCTCAAAGTTTGTTTATATGCGGTATATAATTTACAGGTCAGAGATAAAGTCTATATTATTAAATGTATTACGTTTTCACACGGAAACATTAGCGTTGAATAGTTAATTGTTTTGTGGAACATGGGATTGGCCTTACAAATATGCTAACGTTACTTAGTTGATATTTATCCGTCTTCCGAATGGAGCCAGACACTCATAGGGTGCACGTATCGAATTACGCCACCACAGTAAATAGTTTTCCTTTAAATTGCAGCTTCTTAAGTACTTCGTTGGAATTTAGTATGCGAAAATCAAAATCAACATATTAGGTGTCTCCATCCCCACCGTCTCTCTCCGTCTCTGTCTCTCGCTCTTTCAAACTTTGCAACTCTTCTCTTGCATACTCTCTCTCTCTCTCTCTCTCTCTCTCTCTCTCTCTCTCTCTCTCTCTCTCTCACACACATACACACACACACTCGCTCTCTTTTACACACTTTGTTTTTCTCTTTCATCGCCTGCTCTCTCGCTATCTCTCACTCCTCGTCTCATGTTTACTTCTCTCCCCCCCCTCTCTCTCTCTCTCTCTCTCTCTCTCTCTCTCTCCCCCTCTATCTAACTTTGTTTCTCTTTCACCCCGCCCCTCTCTTTCATACATACACTCTCTTTTTGTCTCTCTCTTTCCCTCTCCCTCTCTCTGGGCTATCGGTCGGTCATTGTTTTACTGTTTCCTGTACCGACCTGGCTGCGATCAATATCGGTTTATTTAAAATGAACATTAGCCTTCATTATTTATAAATATTAATTATTCTTTCGCTGATAATACACAACACCACTATTACACACGGTGTTAAAAATAGTATGCCTTCATTTCTTCCTGTTTTCTTTCCCCCTATTATTATTATTATTATTGGGATCGTGACAATAACTTTTAATTCAATCATTATACTGTATCAGAGGAAGTGCCTACATAAATGTTGACTGCGACTGCTGAATGTGTGCGACACTACCCCTCCCACACTGTAGGTCGGGGTACACTCCACATTGTCCTTGTCTTTACGCGGGCCTTTTATAGCACTACAAATTTGTGGACGTCAAAAGAAATTAATCATTTAATCACCAAAATTAGAATATTTAATTCTGACGTTACGTCAGTACTACTGCATGGATCAGAAACACGACTAACACGAATGCATGTAAACTACAAACATTCATTAGTTGGCGATTGCAGAAATCAGGAGGGCTGAAATGAAATGACAAAATCACCAATGTGGAGTTTGTGGATCCAATTAGATAAATATCAGCGGAACAAGAGTGAAGAAAAGATGCTGACTTCGGGTAGGACACACAGTAAGGAAACCTGAGAATAGTATTACTTGAAAATCTTTTGTTTGGAATCCACACGGCAAATATATAATATACAAATACCTGGGTACAATCTTCAACTGCTCCAACATCATAAGGGAAGAAATACAAACTAGAATCGATTCTGGAAATAAGATATACTATGCACTACAATATCTACTAAAATCAAAGGCGCTATCTCGTAACACCAAGATCACAATACACAAAACACTGATCAGACCAGTTGTGCTGTATGGCTCTGAAACCTGGAGTACAACGAAAGGAGACGAAGCCTTGCTACAAACCTTTGAGAACAAAGTTTTAAGACGCATCTTTGGACCCATTAGGGATACACAAAGTGGAGAGTGGAAAAGAAGAAGTAACAAAGACATTTATGATCTGTTTAAGTCCCCGCTAATCACTGGTATCATGAAGGCTAATAGACTACAATGGCTGGGGCATATAGAAAGAATGGAAAATAATAGGGAAACAAAACTCGCTTACACTCAGGAAATAAATTACCGTAGATCCCGAGGTAGACCAAGAAGACGGTGGAGAGATAATATATATACAGACCTACAAGCACTTGGAATCAACAACTGGCAAGAGAGGGTCAACCAGATAGACGAATGGAGACGGATTGTATCTGCAGCAAAGAACCTCAATGGCTCGGAACGCTGAAGAAGAAGAAGAATTATATATATATATATATATATATATATATATATATATATATATATATATATATATATATATATATATATATATATATGTATGTATGTATGTGTGTGTGGGTGGGTGGGGGGGGGGGGTGGTGAAGACCTATTGTTTAATAGGGGATAAAGGACTAAAGAAATAGAAGCCAAGAAGAAGAAGCTTCTCACGCCACATGTGTGCATTCTGGGAGATTGCTGTTCGTCCATCTATTTATCCTCTTTTCCTATCTATATTGCTGCCCTCCGCTTCCTCGCCTGCTTTCCATGCCTTCTTCCCACGCCTTCTTCCCACCCTTGTTTTTCCCTCTCTCCCGATTATGGCTTGTATAAATGTCATACCTTTTAATTTGGCTAATTTTTGCGATTTATTTCTTTATTTGAAAATGTCTTCTAAGCGCTCACTTTTATTGCTGCCAGGCCATCCGTATTTGTTTTCTCCTGTTTCCATGAACTGAATTTAATACTGTCTGTCTGTCTGTCTGCCTGCCTGTCTGCCTGCCTGTCTGTCTGTCTGTTTGTCTGTCTGTCTGCCTGTCTGCCTGCCTGCCTGCCTGCCTGTCTGTCTGTCTGTCTGTCTGTCTGCCTGTCTGTCTGCCTGCCTGTCTGCCTGCCTGCCTGTCTGTCTGTCTGTCTGTCTGTCTGTCTGTCTGTCTGCTTACGCGTGCAAGTGCATGTTTATATAATACACAGGAATGGTATATAATACGGCTGGACACGAACTGTCCGCATACCACAGTTGCATTAAGAAACCACTACCTACAGGTTGGGAATCACCGATCGAACATAACATCTGTAACAAATAATCAGATACAGAACAGTGAGAGCCGGCTGAAGTAATGGCTGTGAACCATTTCATACCAATTCTGGGTGGACTGTCGTGAGCGGTTGCTGAAGAACCATCGTGTTCCACGAGGCTGTTCTAACTTGCGATAGGAACTCTCAACTGGTGAATATTAATAAAATATTCTCAGCCGTTGGCATTGTCGAGTCAATATTTGAACAGGGATATTTCTGTGCGATCATGCGGGATCTTTTCGAAGCTGGTTTAGGGCATAGGCTGACGTCTAACTTCAGCTGGAAATGTCAGCGTTTAGCTGGCGGCTTGTCACTTTTGATTGTGTTGTTTGTCGATATCTCATACTATCTCTCATTGTTTCCCTGACTAGTCACATATCTCATTATGTTTATGGTTGTCTGTTAGTTGCTTGCTTCCGGTTTTTTAGTCGTCTTGTTTGTTTGTGTATGGTGTTTTGTGTTAGTAATTACAGTTTATGAGTTTGTCATAATAGATGCGTATCTATCTGGTTTGTGGCTGGTGCATTTAATTTGAGACCTGTATATAGTATAACATAACAACGAATCCGGATGCACGGAGGGACATTTGGCTAGTCTTTTCCTCTCTTAGCGGAGGCGTCGAACCCTCGTGCGGTCGCTCTCATGTCATTATCAATATATAATGACACAAAGTAGTGCAGCTTTACATAACAGAGTTACGACACATACAGAACGTTGCGGCGGTTAGCCTTCATCAGCAAACAAACACATTCACAAACACAACATACAGTCAAGGAGAATTCCTGTGACTACATTAGAAGGTGATGACAGGGCGAGAGGAACAAATGCATGGAAAAATGGAAGCAATGAAGAGAAAATGTAGTCACAGGAATTCTCCTTGACTGTATGTTGTGTTTGTGAATGTGTTTGTTTGCTGATGAAGGCTAACCGCCGCAACGTTCTGTATGTGTCGTAACTCTGTTATGTAAAGCAGCACTACTTTGTGTCATTATATATTGTTTAAACTTTCACAGCTTTACCGCAGTTCCACCAAATTTCATGTCATTATCAGCGCAACACGCGCCCGTTTTAAGCTGGTCAATGGTCACGTAATGGCCGAGTTTTGAAGTACATCAACTATTGGGTCAAGCGATGCGTTATTTGAAAGAAACGGATTCATCCCCATTATGGCTATGTCTTTCAGCATTTTTGTTTTCTGGTACGTTTTGTGATATCTATTTCTGCCCATTTGTCTCTTTAGTGAATGCCAAATAATCCTGCCTAGTTGTGATTTTTTTTCTGTGTTTGAAAGAAATGGAATTCTTTCATATTAATTATATAGTTTTCTGAAGAATCTCTGATTAGTCCCGGAAAAAAAAAAAAACAACCAGACACTGGTTGGCTATGATTGTTATATTGGAATGGATAAGTTAGCAAACATATCTTGGAAAACATATAACAGCAATGTCTATGAACATATCAACAGACAGGCAAGCAGGCAGAAAGGAAGTTAGGTAGACTTTCAGAAAAGGTGACAGGAAGGCAGACAGACAACAATTTAGTAATACTTGACACTTGTAATACACTTGTTCTTTTCAAATAGTTTATGTGTATGGATTTTCCCCCGTGTAAGGCAATAGAAGAGCAGTATATCACAGGATAACCAGAGAAATCTAGTTTCAAACCAGTGTGTCCAGTTTTTCTTGTGTCGTATGTGTCGCACACTTTCCTTTTCCTCTGCCCTCCTACCTTCTGTGAGTGTTAATAATTGTGTATACATACGTTTGCTTTGTGACTTAACTGTCCTCGATATTTCCTTCTGTAAAGCGACGGCGTATTTTGCCCAAACGGACTCGCTCTCCAATGTGCCTACATTTCTCCCACTTCTGTTGCCAGTTGTTGATGGGTAATGGATAACATGTATTTAAGGAAAACAGGTTTAATTGCGTGCGCATTACATTTTGTGCTTGGTGATAGTCTGGCGAAGGCGTAAGTGTAGTTGTTAGGGGACTGCGCCGATGTCATGAGCGCAGTAGGAGGAAGTTCAACGCCTGCCTTCATCCTTCGCTAACACAGGACAAGACTGGTCACCTATACTTCCGTGCGTTCAGGCCTACACGTTGTGATGGCCCTGTCATATCACAGACACATGGCATGTTCCTGCCTCGAGACATGTCTGCTTTGTTTGGTTTTGTGATGGTCTTAAGTAACAAGTGCACAATGCTGCTCTTCCCATATTCCATGGCAACACGTTTTTAGTAATAAGTGCACCATGCTGCTCTTTCCATATTTCATGGGGGGGAGGGGGGGGGAGTAGTGTTCTCATAACCCATTTAAAGATGAGTATTGCTTATGTTTTCACTGGACTGCCAGAGTGACACCAGGTGCTTTGAAAAAGCTATTGAAAGTAGAACATTATGCACACTTATAAGATGATAAACATTGATCTTTGGGCATATAATGAGAAAAGATGCGCTGGAGAAGACCGTGACGACCGGACAGTTCAGCGGTAGAAGAGGCAGAGAGATGATGCATGGTGACCTAAGATGGTGGAATGGGGAAATATCATCTATAGTACTCACCCAGAACACAAGTGACGGAGATCAGCGGAGAGACACGAACGCCTATGCCATTTGGTGGAAACACGATAGCGATGATGATGATGATGGCATGATAATGTACTGACTTGATGAAAACGTGATGTAGTCGTGAAATATCTATGCTAGGGATAAGAGATTATAGCAACTATTGATACTAGCAAAGTACATTAGAATAGTGTTAAGTTAGTCGCATGTCCTTTACAGAACGTTGCAATCAACTCCAGCAGTTAATTGGCTGTTTATGATTTACTAGGCAATGTTTGTTTTGTTGTTTGTTTTGCTTTCTGAACGACCGACTCCTCATACCATCTAAAACAACGCCAAGCGGTCTGCTTCCAAATCGTCCGTGGCTGATTTCGATCCCTCGACGCGGTATGACGAGGAATTATGAAACTGCGCGGTTTACTCCCCCTAATCCACATGCTTATAATATTGTACCCTGAAGTAAATTATACCATGCATGTACTATTCATTTTCGTCGTCCTGCGTTTCCAGACTCGCCATGAATATCTGCACATAAAGTATCATGAAGTTCTTGTTTCTTGGTAGTTTGTCCTTTCTAGAGCTTGAATAAACCTCAAGTGCTGTCTTTGTTTGTCACATATTCAAATACGGACCTATAACGACCGCTGACTCGGTGTGCAAATTTCCCCTCCAAATAGAAGCACGACATCGGATCCTTAACGGATACTACCTTAAATTCTGAAGGTTGTATACTGTTAAAGTGTAGAGTGACGCATTCTTTCGTTCTAGCCCTTCCTTGTCTACCCTTGAGTTGTAAAACAATCCCTCTGGCCTTTATTTCATTTGGGCATAAGAACGCACATTCTGTCTTCATTTGTCGAAGAAGCTATGAGGGGAATCCAATCTTCGACTTCCGCAATACTAAATGATTGTGTTACAGTTCTGCCAAGGGTCATCTTAATATTAGGGCAAGACATTTTTTTCAGCACTGTCCAGCTCTACAGAAACCGTAGTCATAAATTTGGCCTGAGGATACATTATTCTACGATCCAATAAACATTGTTAGACCCGAAGATAATACAGTTGTGTTCGTTGTAATATGATTATAATAGATCGCCAAGACATGGTAAATCAAGTGCAGAAACTAAGCGCTGAAGGTTTCAGGCATTTAAAGAAAACAAAGCATGTGATAGTTATGATTGTTAATGTGAAGCCAGTTTTGAAAATTACGGCGAATTGAAGGACACTTGAGCAAGAATATCGGTTTTCTTAGCAAGGACAATTAACAGATGATAGGAGGCGTGCGGCGGAAATGAAAGAGTATAAAGTGGTCATCCAACAGTATGAAACAGCTTCAATAATCTAAACAATGAAGTTACAGATGCAATTTAAAAGGGATTTATTGCTATATGTACATTGTATTTGATGCAGAAACATGGACATTTGATAATCTTAGAGTAACATTGACACTTTCAAAAGTTCGTTATATAGATGAATATTGTGTGGACGTCATTTGCAGACTGCATTCTTCTGGTTTCCGAAGGAGCGCCTGTGTTGAACGGAAGGCCCGATTTACGGAAGTGAAGCTAAGCAGCCATTGTTTTACAGTGACGATTCCTTGAATGAGCCCAGTACCAGAGCGTTATGGTCGGGCCTGCAGTTAAGGTAGGGGCTGACGGGAAACGCCCAGTCTTCTTTTGAAGGTTGACGGGCATGCGTTCGGCTGTTCTAGTTGGGCCAGCTGAGGAACCTTCTACAGATGTAGGAATGAAAATGACACCACAACATCCAGCGAAACACCCGGAAGTGCTAATCCGGTCAACAAACGCCTGGAGAAGTCGGATGTGTCGGCCGAAAGGCGCATATGTTGCAGCTCTGTTGTAAACGAGCAGGGCATATTTACGTCCAAAACATACATTAATGTCGAACGAAGAAGAAGAAGAAGATATAGGAAGATTGGTCATAGAATATGCAGAGGTTAAACATTATTATCATAAAGCAAAACACCAGCAACCAGATAATAAAAAAAAAATTATTAATATCGTAAACATGCATCGTTCCTGTGGCATCTTGCGAATTTGAGAGACTGATCATAGAATAGGCAAAGTTGAATCAGCATGATTACCCTACGGCACAACACCAGCCAACATATAACAAGAACAACAATTGGAGAAAATGCATCGTTCCTGTGACAACACACGAATGTGAATCTTGGACCATTAAACAAACACGAAAGAAGGAAATTGATTCGTTTGAAGTGAAATGTTACGGAAACATACTTAGAATACTGTGGGCAGAAAAGAAACAATACAAACTTTCAAGAAGGCATGAACATCAAAGAAAATGTCTCATAAACAGTGTCGTGTCACCGAAACAAACTCTGATCACATCAAACGTTGCGGTGGTTTAGAAGCAACGTCTGTGGAAGGCTTAGATTATGGAAGATGAGACAGCGTTCGACATAGGGCTATATAACATATACATGGCATATAAAGAAAAGAACAAATGCATCCATACTTAAAGAGCTGAATATTGAAGAAGGTTGGCTATTAAAGACGATAAGACAAAGACAATTGAAATATTTTGGTCACTTGAATGTCACGAAAGTTTGGAGAGAACAATAATGGAGGGGTATATGCCTAGGAATAGAGGAAGAGGAAGGTCAAAGAGAAGATGGGTGTAGGATGTTGTGGGTTATCTCCTGAAACGGACATGGGACATCTTGCTTATGATCGAGAGGTTTTACGGAAGGTTGTTATCGGAGCGAGGTTCTGCAAAGGACATGCTACTAAATGAATGAATGACATACTCAGTTTGACGGTTATTTTAGTTAAAAGATAATACATGACATACACAGTTTGGCCAAGCATCTAGGTTACCAACTAACAGTATTCCACAACAAGCAACGATGTTCAGACCAGATGGAAGGCCGACCGCGTAAACGATGGACGGAGGGAATAGCAGAGTCAATGGGAATATCGATTCATGAAGCCCTTATGGGCACTCCCGCTGTTTATACTTTACCTGGACACCGCAAGGTACAAGAGGAACAAGATGAAATGATGAGACACAGTTTGGCTATTATTTTAGTTGTAAATATATTACATGACACACACACAAGGTATAAAAATATTACATGGCTCACACAATTTGAATATTATTTTAGTTATAAAAAATAGCAACTAAATCATCTAAACGAAGGATCACTAGCAAGCACAATTATGTTAGCTATACCATCGTTTTCTTGTCTTTTCTTTAAAACAAAATCCAACATGTAAACAACGTGAGACTGATTCAAGTCTATTCGAGCCGGAAGCTACCGTCTAACCTCTAAACTGTCCCACATCTGTAAATGGGTTAAGCACCAATGGACAAAGCTTGAGTGGTATTGCGAAGTGTTAATGGTTTCGTGCACTTGTCCGGGTTCCATCTTCAGTATAGGTAGGCTCATTTTTTCCTGTCAGTACGGTTCTGGGGTCGGTCCACCCTCATATAAATGGGCACTAGACAGTTTGACAATATTTAGAATCTCCATTAGAAACAGGATTAATTTTTTCCGACCAGTACAGTTCTGGGGTCGAACTAACATCATAAGAATGGGTACTAGACTCATTATCAATTTTCAGAATTTTCTTTGAGTTGTCTGTGAAGAAATGCGACGATGAAGGGAACTGCCATTCCATCTCATATGTCGTGGTTTAGAATATATCAAGACCTAACACTTCACGCGCAGCGCAGAATCAGCTACGAGAGATTACCCGTATTTTTTGGGGGTGGGGGGGGAAGGGGTAATTTAATAGTATTTAACTGATAACTAAGACAAAACAAAATGGAAAGCGAAGGGCAAAAGTAGAGACGAATGATCGCTAAAACATTGGTTTGAGGAAGAACATTGATTCTTATTGGAATACGCATCATTCTTGCCTTAAAGTGTGTTTGATGTGAAGCTTGTGGAGTTCCTCTCTGTGAATACATTCTCTCCCAGTGTCTAGCCGTGCAGACAAAAGGGATCTCTCATGATTAAGTTCTTACTTTCACCACCGACGTTAGCCAGATCCGCTGCGTCCCAGGCGTGAACTTCTCATCAGTTGAGGGAAGTGCCACCGACAGTCTGTCTGTCTGCATACTGAGCGGCTTGTTCATTCAGTGTAACTTTTTGATTTCTTCCAGGCTACAGCAGCTCGCTACCTGCATCGATGCTGGCTGTTGTGAAAGGTCATCGCTTGTTGTCTTGTATGTATGCCAACCTTCACATATTTCCTTCTCAGCCGTCACATAAACGACCTTTTTATTTTTAATATCAGTTGCATTGTTTTTCATAGTATTTCCTGTTCGCTATAACACATTGGCTGAAGCACGTCTTTCTGTTCTAGATTCCATCAGTGCTTGACTCGTACAGCATACTTTAGAATTATTTTTCATTGGCTGTTTATTATTGTTACCCTCACTGCATCCCAATATAACTTAAAAGAAGTCATATTACTTAATTGTATGGTATTGTTGTATGTTTTCTTATCTTGATTCTGTCTTACACAGCCTCTCTTCTAACAACACATACATTCTTCTCTCTCCCCACTCCCAGCACAGTCTCTCTCTCTCTCTCTCTCTCTCTCTCTCTCTCTCTCTCTCTCTCTCTCTCCACGATCTCTCTATCATCATGTAGCTGAATGTCGCTCTCATTGCAGAAGGTCGCTCTCATCACGGCCTGCCTAATAGAACCTCGATCACTGCCAGTTCCTCTGCCTCACGTATTTTCATTCCTGCATGGCATGAGGATAAAAAAGGGAGGGTGGGATAACAACGATACGATCTTTGGATAAATAATGTGGCGATTTAACTTTGCCTTCCACATTCACGAGAGTAGACTACATCATCGGCCTTTAGCAACCTTGTAAGTTTCCAGGGTAAGTGAATACCTGCGTTGTGGTATTCACGCTGGCAGCAAAGAGCACCCCAGCGCTGTCTGGTCACCCTAGTGTCCATTAATCCTGTGGGATACTCGATCCTTAAAGCGATCGGAGTATGGCTGCACCACGACAATGCCAAACCACATACCCCCGATTAACTTCATAGGAAGATGAACATCCATGGTGGCTAATGCTTCTTAATTCGTCTTACAGTCCCGAATTAACCATAAGTCACGAATTAGCTCTACAGTCAGGAAAAAGGTTCACCATGGCACAAAAGGTCTGACGGACGATGCAGAGGTTGAACGTAAAGTGCGAATGTGGCTGTGGCATCAGTCCGCGTACTGATATGCAGCCGGTTTCAAAGCACTAGTACAGGATAAGTATATATAACTGTTTTAGTGACTATTGAGAAATAAAGAGGAAATATAAGTGAAATGATAAACAGTGGTTAAGTTCTTATCTTTTATTTCTGTTAAATATCCGTTTGTAGCTGACATACTGAGTTTCCCAGCGCATGCTCGCTCGCTGTCTTGTGTAAACTGCCTCCCTGAATTGTTTGTTCTCATCTGTCTCCGGTCGCAATCATATTAAATATCGAATATACACACAGGGTTTGTCACATGTGTCCCACCTTTCTCTCTCTCTCTCTCTCTCTCTCTCTCTCTCTCTCTCTCTCTCTCTCTCTCTCTCTCTCTGTCTGTCTTCTGACTCTCTGTGCTAGTGTCTGTCTATCTGACACTCTTGTCACTCTCCTCTCTCCTCGCTCTCTGTGTCATTCTCCTCCCTGTCTCTCTCATGTCTCTTTGTTTCTACCTGCCCCTTTGCATCCCCTCTGTCTCTCACTGTCTCCCTTTGTCTATCCATGTCTTCCTCTCTCTCTCTCTCTCTCTCTCTCTCTCTCTCTCTCTCTCTCTCTCTCTCTCTCTCATATCTGCCTTTCTCTGTACATGTGCATATAATTCAATTTGCCATGTGTCTGCCTATCCATCTCTCTCCTGTCTGTCTGTCTGTCTGTCTGTCTGAGCGTGTATCAGTGTATGTGTATGTGTATTTATGCCAGTCATAGACACTTGCTCAGCCCTCTACACTGTCTCATAAAACCCTCCACCCCTGATCTGCTTGTATACCCCTCCCTTCACCTCTTCGCCTGCTGTGATCACACGCATGTAATATTTATTGTAAATATTTATGCGGCACTAATTAATTTTAAACTCCACGTAAACATGCACTGTTTTTGCATCATGTGCGCGATCAGGGTGTACACTATCCCCTTCTTCGTTCTTTCCATCTCCAGAAAAACTTACCCACCTCCTTTTCCTTAAACTCCCCTTTAATTTCCCTTATTTGAAAATGTTTGTCTTTCTTCTCAGTCTGCTTCTCCCTCCCCACCCCCATTCTTCAATCAACAGACGCATCTCTCCGCTAAACCCAATACCCCCCCCCCCCCCACATGAGTACATTCGCCTCTCTCCCCATTGACTCCTGGTGAAACTATATAAATGAAAGAGGTAAGCACGCTGCTGGAAAAGTTCACCGTTGTACTCATTGATTTATGTAAATGAACTTTTCGCGCTAACATAATCTGTGACAAGTGTCCCCCCTATAACTGCAAAAAGCTTTGGGTTGCCTGTTGATTGGCGAGTTCAAGGGGAATCTTGTTGATTCTGTTCACTATCTGATGTCAACCTTCTTGCCATGTGTGCTTTGAGGACCCAGTTTATCATTCACTTTTGTACTAGTGGGAGTCAGTATGTAAGTCAAAAGTTAATGTTTACACAATAATTGGGATACAATCTTGAACGTCATTTATTATTGCAGTTACATGTCACCTTTGTTTTGAAGCATAATCTTCACCGACATTAATGCACTTATCTCATTACTGGTAGAGCTTAGAAACACGTAACGCAGAAGTCCATGTTCTGGATCTGCCTGTTCTTTATTTATTATTTTATTTAGTGGATGTCATAATATTGAAAACAATATGATCTGGGCTCCCAGGTTGACTCAGCCTAAAATGGGTGCTAGGCATGTCCTGGGAAGTAAATGTGGTCAGTGTGATACTGACCACTTGACCCAATGATTGCCGATTAGTATAATATAAAATATGGGCCCAGCACCATATGCACGATGCGCCTTAAGGCATGTAATGGGTCATTTACTTACTTATAGTTTCTTTGATAGGTGCTCTTTCCATACCTCAGCATTCCTCTGTTATCACAGTTTCATTAAAGCTTGACACAGGTAACTACTGCCTACTACTAGATCCTTCTTGGAGTAAATTTAAATGGCGCCGTGTGTCATCAAATCGCAGTAAACAGAACCATTGATATCGATTTTCAGATGTCTCCCAGGACTCGATTGTGATATTTGTATAAATACTATTTTGATGAAGCCCTGATGGTCTCTCAAAGGATGGCCAATCCTCTTTGGACTTCTAACGCAGGCCTGCAACTCTCTGAGATAAACTCATTGAATGATTTGTATTTCAAGCTGCATCAATAACGCTATATTAGGCATAGGAACTGTTTGTCCACACTGTGATCACACTGGGGAACCACACCAACTGCAGCACATTGTCTTGACAGCACACACTCTTCAGTAATCTGGTCGCAGGTGAGGTTAGTATTCCTGTGACGACAATATTTTTGTCTCTACCACTGATTGGTCGGGGAGCCATGGTAGCGCAGGGATTAACACGCTTGCTTGTCGGTCTGGTAGTCATGTAATTGGAATCCTCCCACGAGACAGTGATTTTAGAAAAAATGCCCCTGGCTTTCAGTGGACCCAGCCGAATATGAGTACAAAGAAAAATTATGGGATGTAATGGCATCCAGTGTGGTATTGACATCACTCATCGAGTGCCTACTAGTCTGTAAAATTATTCTTAGTTTATGAATGTTCTTCAATCTGATTCTTCGTTAATGAGCGAATCGATATGAATGGCCAAGACTGAATTGGAGATTACTCTAGATAGATAGACTATAGATTGTTGTATTTCAATTTTGATATGGTGCCCTTGTTCTTCATCATCATCATCATCATCATCATCATCATCATCATCATCATCATCATCATCATCATCATCATCATCATCATCATCATCATCATCATCATCATCATCATCATCAAGTGCCATGCCGGCTGGCGTGGGCGTTCATGACTCTCCACAGATCTCGGTCTTTGGTTTTCTGGATCTACTCCGCTGTTGATATTCCTTCATGCCACCGTTGCAATCCATCCAGCACCATTTCTCTTTGTCTGCCTCTCTTCTCTTCGATCTTTCCAGTTGTCGCGGTGTTTTCCAATGCGTCTCTTCTCATAACACGACCCAAAAAAAAGTTGTTTGCCTCTTTCTGTTATTGTATATAATGTTCTAGTTTCATTAGCCTCTTTCAGGCAGTCGTTGTTAGTTACTTTGGCAGTCCAAGGAATTCGCACCATTCGTCTCAGGAACCACATCTCTGTTGCTTCCAATCGCTTACTAATTTGTTCACTTATATTCCAAGATTCACATCCATACAGCAAAACAGGTTCTATATAGCACTTCAGCACTCTCTTTCTTACATTCAGTGATAGTGATTTATTGCATAAGTTATTCTTCATTTTCTGTAATGCAGCCTTTGCTTGTTAGGTTCAACAAAGCCCCAGAGCTTCATATAGTTCCCGCATCATTCGCGCTCCATCATTTGCAAATGCTACACGCACTTTGTTAGAGCTGTCTCAGCCCTCTAGCCTGACAATCACGTACAATATGCTCCATCTAAGGGATCGTGGAGGCTGAGAAACGCACGAAAATGTCTCAGTAACTTCTCTCTCGGTATGCAGATAAAAGTGAGAGCATAAGGTGGACATACATGTTTGGTCCACAACTTTGGTCATAAACGAATGTTTCACGGATTGAGCAGATGTTGAGCGTGAGATGCGAAAGTATTTGAGACAGCAGAGCACACACTTCGATTCTGCCGTTTTCGGAGCAGTGGTACAGCACTGATAGACGTATACCGATGTTACTGATTAATACGTGTATCAGTGTTGGATTAATGTTGGGAAACAAAGAACTAATGACAATATAAGTGCTCTCTCCAGCACTGTCCGTCCCTCACGATTATAACAGCCTGGCCGACGTCCTCTTTGTTGTCAATTTCTGGACGTTATTATCCTGTCATTGAAACAACTGCCTCTATCTTCCAGTTTTATCTTTACTCTTTCCTTATAGTTTTGGAGAAGACCTAGAGTGTATCGAAGAAAACACTTTAGGGAATGGGGCTTGTAGACTTATATATGGATGTACAAAAGAGACTACATAAAAAAGTAAAATTAGAAACAGGCTAGTCATGAGAATGGTTCCTTCGGTTGAACCATCGTCTTACTGTTGGACCAGCTAGGCGTACGAAAATAAGTTCACTGAAAATTGCATTTAATCAATAGTGAAGCGAGCCAAGTAGAAAATGAGATGGTTTGGTGACAGACATACTGATTTAGCAATAACACAATAACTATGGCTGTGATCTTTGCAGTGTGTGCATCACAATGCATTGCGTAGTGATTGATTCACTCTGGATGGCAAGCTTTGTTTTCTTCTTCTGCATTCATCCGGAGTTTTTTCCGGACGTGACTGCGTTGTGCCTATTTATAGCAGAGCTGCGTTCTTGCGCCGTTAGGCCGACACATCCGACTTCTGCGGACATTTGTTGACCGGGTTAACCTTCCCGGGGCAAGCTTTGTTTGAAACACGTCGCATGGCAGGCATGCATACATTCATCCACCAGCATGTGTGCATGCTTCTATCCATTCCTCCATACTTTCTCCATGTATCCACCCCTATCTCCATGCATCCACCCCTATCTCCATGCATCCACCCCTATCTCCATGCATCCACCCGTCTCCATTCATCCACCCGTCTCCATTCATCCACCCTTCGATACTTGCATTCGCCGGTCAAATCATTCATCCATATAACCATTTATACTCCCAATTATTCATCCATCTGTTCATGCATCCATGCGTGCTATTATCCAACCGTTCATACTTATCCATATATGCATCCGCACGAACATACAGACACTCAAGCCTGCTTTCTAGCGAATGTGTATAGTGTCATGCTACCTATGGTCACATGCAATCATGACTATTCATAAGGCTAGCTGTCACCCCCCCCCCCCCCAAATCACCATTTCATCCCGATCGTCATCACAACCGTCCAGCGTCCGATGGGTGGCACTTGATTGTGTCATTCCATGTTATTTTACAATATCCTTGATGTCAACCCATTTCCTTCTCGGGTACCCTCTTGCTCTCGTATCATATCTTAATTGATGTAGCGCCAGTGCTGGTAATTGATTGTGTTGCTTTCTGTTGAGATGTCCGAACCATTTGATCTCAGCCTTTCAATGTCTGCGACATCGTGTGTTTGTTACATGTTGATATTAAGAACAAAAATGCGTTGGCTTGAATGAATTCGATGAAGAGAACAGCAAACGTACCCTACACCTTAGTTTTCTTGGGAACAGGTTTTTAAAAAAAAAAGGTGAAATCAGAGGAAAAGATCGTATAAGAAATACTCCAGGATTATCTCGGCGTATAATTAAACAAAACAGCACACGGTAAAAATAGCTGAGATCAATCTATGCCAGTGGTTCTCAACCTTTTTTGGCCCGTGCCCCCCTTCACCATATTTTCAGAACGTCATTCCCACCACCCCCCTCCCCTTCATATTTCCTATCTAGAAATCCCCCCACACCTACACAGTATACGTAAAAATGGAAGGTAAATTTAATAGCATATACTAAAACAAGTCTAGACATCCACATAAAACATGATTTGTGGGTCTACTTACTTTATAAAATGAATTTAAAAGGATGAGACGTACATAACTGTAAAGTATGAAGGGAAAAACAATATCAAGTAATCGGTTCTTGTATTAACGCGATCTTGAAATGGTCTTCATTCCCCCCTGGAAACCTAAAATTCCCCCCTGGGGAGGGGGGGGGGATTCCCCACCCGTTGAGAACCACTGATCTATGCAGATGCATATCCCTAAAAGAATGCACATGTATTCACAATCGTGTTCACCGTATATCTTGGCGTGTTCGGTCATACAGTCAGCATCCTTTTATTTTGCTTAGTTGGTGTTTATAGCAAAGTTACTTATTCCCTTGTGTGTGTGCGCGCGCATGTGTGTGTGAGGGAGGGGAACTAGTTGTTTCTAAGTGTGAAATGGTCAGTATTATACCGACTGACCTTACTTCCCAAGACATTTCTTGGTACCCAGTTTAGGCTGGTAGATCTGTGAATCCAGATCAATTTTAAAAATCCGTTTCAATGCTAATTCAAACCGTTGACCTCCCGGCCGGCAAGCAAGCGTGCTAGCCAATGTTCCCTCAGTGCATATTCTAAGAGTGGAAAATTACAGAGCAGGCTAGCATTCTCTCTATCACACCATCTCCTCTTCACTTTCCCCCGCCCCCTCCCACCTTAAGATGAGACGCAGCCTTACGTGCCTTTCCAGAGATGACACAATGAACAACATTCTTTGTCTTTTCCATGATGTCACCCTGATAACAGTTGAGGTCGCAGTGATGGTTATGGTAATAATATGGTTTATTTGTGTTTTCTTTACTGCGTTGAAGATGAAGACGGAGAGCGTATGAGAATGTCCCGAGGGCTGCAATGTCGGCTCTTGACTCAGTTCAATATTTTATTGCGTTAGGTTTGATTATGGCATCCATACCTTTGTTGGTTACTGGCATCGGAAGGAGACAGTCCACATCCGTGTGCTTGTCGTGTTAAGGGGACAAGCTGGAGTATGTCTTCACAACAGGAAAGCTGGAGATGGGAGAGGCAGGGGGAAACCAAGAGAAAAAAGACGCTGGACGGTTTGACATCGTGGCGTAGTGGAACATCAGTATCAGAGATGATTGGCAGCGCATGAGACAGAAGGCTGGGTGCAGCAATCATCACCAACGCCACACGGCAGGGACTTCAAGTAGCAGACCATTGCTGGTGTGTGTCGCACGTCGTTCTTGATGATAAGTTCAATGTTCTTGATGATCTTTGCGTGATATTGTCGTGTGATGGTCGTTGTCTAGGTAACGATGTTCATGGTGTGTCAATTGAGCTATCTAACTGTCTCTTAATCCAACTCACCCCAGAAGTGCACCTTCACCAGTCATGCAACAAGATTGAGTTGGCGCACATAATCATTTATTCCAGAAATAAGACGGACAGACGGAACATGTTTATACATCCAGAAATAATGTAATCCATAGAATATAAATATCCTCCTCACAATTTAACCAGCACACATCAATGCCTTCTCAAGCCTGCTTCATATCAAATCCACAAGACAGGTAATCCAGCTCCTATCCACCGCTGGACCTCACACAATACACCCACACACTGGGTCTTAGTTTCCACTAACTATATCACCCACTCTGGGTTCAGGCCCTCACTCACTATAGAACCCACTCTGGTTCAGGCCTGTCTTCACAACTGGGAGAACAACACAACACGGCGATCTCTAACTCCGCTTTTCCTTAGACTACCGACCAGTTCGGCATCTACACATTAACTGTCCTGAAGTCCCTTGACTTCACACAAAACTGAACTGTCCTTCCCCCATTCCCCTGGGGTCCACACTCACCTTTCCCATTATTTCTCAGGACTGGCTGTTTTCTCATAGCCAGGTCAGTCACTTTACTGTCTCCCACTTTCATCTCCATTCTTTCTCATGCCCGGTCACTCAACTCAATGTCAATGACCCAGGCTTATGTCAGTGTGTGTCGGGTGTTATTCGGGCTGAGAAATAATCGTGCCTAAGCAGTCACCATATAGCGTACTGGCTTTTTATCCTCAAAACTTACCGATGATCGAACGCAAACCCTATAGGGTATGGTGCTCTCACCCTGACCCTCTGCAATCCGTCAGTTTAATAATATTATGATTAGTAAAGGGGGCGCCGTGGCTGAGAGGTCACGGTGTTCGCCTCCGGTTCAGAAGGTACCAGGTTTGATTTCAACACGGGCTAAACATTTTCGCAAGATCCACTGCATCTAACAACAAAGTCCCCCTTCTTATCTCTGTGTAATGAGATCAGAAGGGGGACTTTCGGATAAGGGAGAAAATCGAGAGGTCCCGGGTGTAAGTTGTGCACATGAAAAATTCCGCGGCGATTGGACATCGCAATTATTAGGCCGGAAGGCTTCCTCCCTGTCAACATTGTTAGGAAAGAAAAAAACCTACCCTTGGGGAGATATAGCCCGTTACACTGGATGGAAGCTGTCTAGAGCTGTGGTTCTCAACCGGTGGTGAACCCTCCACCCCAGGGGGGAATGTTTGGGTTTCCTGGGGGGGGGGGGGGAGTTAAGATTATTTCAAGATCGTGTTAATACAAGAACCGATTACTTTATATTGTTTTTCTCTCCACACGTTACGGTTCTGTACTTCTCGCTCTTCTGAAATTCGTTTTATAACGTAAGTAGACTGCAAATCACGTTTTATGTAGATGTCCAGATTTGTTCTACTATGTAATATTAAATTTAGCTTCCATTTTTACGTATACTGAAAAAAGGTGGGGGGGGGGTGTTATAGGGAGGGAATACGAAAGGGGGGAGGGGGAAATGACATTATTAACATATGGTGAAGGGGTGCATGGCCCAAAAAAGGTTGAGAACCACTGGTCTAGAGAAAGCGGACAGTGCACAGATGCACATACTGACCGATGAGGTGGTAACTAGGTGTGACGCGCGTTCCTCGAAAGAGGGAAGAAAGAGTAATAATGCATCTGCGCAGAAATGCCTTTCTTTCTTCAAGGAAACCTTTATGGGAAATGGAAGTTCCATGTTCTCCCTGGTTGCTCTAATGCATTTATGGCACCCTCAATTTTTATTAAGGTGCTAAACGCGATGACATGAAACTATATCTATGACAGTTTTACAAGGGTATTACCAGTATTTGCTGTAAATATATCCAGTTTGGTGGAGGTTGTAAAAATGGACGACACGGAGTGTAGATTAATGTTTGTCAGAAGTTGTAAGTAATTGACTAGTTATATCTCAGTCATACAGCCAGTTTCATCGCCAAGAAGGAGAGAAGCGGAAAACGCTTTATGCACTGGCTAGCAAACGGGCTTGTTTGTCTAGTAGTCATGTATTCACAATCTCCATCCAGGCGGGCCTTGACACTGATCTCAACTTAATTGCATCATGTCGACTGGTAACTGGAAATTCTACGAAAAGTCAATACGCCAACAAAAACGGAGAATAACATGTTGCTGTAAATGAAAAATCGCTCTATCTTTAAAGAGTAATCCGAACATTAACATAAGGTAGAAATACAGCCGGACGCCAAATAGCGATATTTCTTTTTGCAGATAAATATTCCAGCTTTCAATTAGTGTCCCCCCCCCCCCTTTGAAATAGACGTTCGTGGGAAACGTGAACGGTTATTTGTTTGTATCTTTCGTTTGTCCACATTCCCATTATTTCTCAGGACTGGCTGTTTTCTCATAGCCAGGTCAGTCACTTTACTGTCTCCCACTTTCATCTCCATTCTTTCTCATGCCCGGTCACTCAACTCAATGTCAATGACCCAGGCTTATGTCATCACTCCCCTCTTAAAAGAAAACTTCGTTTTCAAATATTGGGAGACTAAAACTTACTAAACATGTGACCCAGACATATTGCCTGGGTAGCCCTAAGTATGGCTCCACCTCACTTCAGCTACCACCCTAAATAATACATCAAATGCTCATAGTACACTCCTATATTCGTTACACATAAATACAACCATCTTTCTATCTTGTGTACCAATGCATGAACTAATACATCACATAATAATAATACATCATAGGAAAGCATTATACTTATGTACCCACAGGTCTCTTTCTACTTCACGACCACACAATACTATTTGTGTACCGACCCTATATCAGGTGGTTCTGTTCTTGTATTAACCCTCCTCTGATTCCTGTCGATGCTGTGTCTACCTTTCATGTACCCATGACTCATGGTACCTCTACAGTTACAACATCTGTTTGATATCCCTAGCCCTGGGTCAGTAATGTCGCGAACACTCTTTTGACCTGACTCAACTTTCCTATCTGCATATTGCACCGTTACACCTGAGTCTCTGTTTAGTCTGAACTCTTTATTCAATCTTGGCCCATATACCTGGCACCTTGCTTTCTGCTGCATATGCCTTATGCCTATGTGCCCTGCACATGCACTATCCTGAGCTGTTCTAGTATATCGGTCTCTATGTGCTAAAGGTACTCCTCCTTGCCCACGTGCAGTTCCACTATCTGAATACCTGCGAGTGAGAACATTGTTCTTCCTCTCGAAGCACCATCTACCTTTCTTTGACTGCCTATGTTCTACTCTCCTACTCCCTTGGAAACATTTGTTCAGAGTAGTATCTTGTCTCTGGGAGTCACTAGCACTATATTTGGGATCCATTCTCATCTGCTCAACTGTACTATCCTTGTCTTTAGTCCCTATGTTTACTTCACGTGCCTCTTCTACCTCAGCTATACTCTCTAATTTAGGTTCTCTTGTGGTAACTACCTCATTATTGCTTACACTATATTTTTGGTCCCAATAAACTACTTCCTCTTCTGTACAATCTTTAACTCCTATAACATTTCCTATGATCAAATCAGCCACTGGTGAGTCCAAAACACACGCTGTCACTCTTCCAGTGATATATGGTGTTTTTACTGTTATTATGGCTAATGGGTAGAACTCTACTGTGCCGTTGAATGTTATGCATCTAATCTTTTTCCCTGTATAATCCGAGGGATCTATTAAACTTTTCCTCACTCCGATAGACGTACATCCGGAATCCCTAATTGTTAACGCTGGCCTATCATTAACAAATCCCTGATGCAGCTTCAGACTTCCTCCTTCATGCACTGCTGATCCTGCTTTCACTGTATGACCACATATTAGGACTGGCTGACTGTCTTTTTCAAAAAGAGGTTTGCACCCACTACAATCTTCATTATTCAGCGTCTCAATTACTTGCGCTGCATTTGAGTGCTCTGTTTCTCTCATCCTACATTGATGGCTGACATGCCCATTCTTTCCACATTTGAAACAGATGATCTCCTTCCTTGCGTTACTTGTTGGCTCACTGGATGGTTGTGCATCGCACTTTGCTGCCTTGTGTCTCCAGCTCCCACAATTCCAACATCCGGCATAATTTGGACGTCTCTGGAAATTCCCTCTTCTATATGGGTACCGTCCTGCTCTACTAAAATGGTTGCCACGGAAACCATTATCTTGAAGTTCTTGCTGCTCACCTTTCTGTGCTGAATCCACACTTTTCGCCCTTGGTCTGATGACTGGATTCTGGTCCTGTTTAGTGTACGCTGCACAGACTATTTCCTCACTAAATTGTCTACCAATAGATACGTTAGGATGTGCAGTCATGTAATTGTGACAAGACCGCCGGGGCTTGGACTGGTTTGCCACGATAGTTACTATCCCCTGCCTTTGCTCCAACCACCTCAATAGCACTCTACATCTACCAGGCCCCACACAAGCCGGGACAGCTTAACCTTCCCTCCCTCACCTAGGGTTCCAAACCCCAAGGGGGCTCGGACCAGACACCAGTCATATCACTGCACAAAGTCATAGCTAAGAGAACAAAAATTTAATTCTGAACTACGTCAACCACAACACAGAGAAGGATGGCTGAAAGCCAGACTAGGAGAACTATGTACAAGATCAAAGACGCAGATGAGTATTCATCATGGAGGCGGACGATAGCTCGTGCGGTTGTCCAGTCGTGGTAGCGACTCACCCAGGCTCCTCCAGTGGACTGGAACTCCAAGGTCTGCTGCCTCTCCAAAGTTCCCTCTTCACCCAGAGAACCAAGCAAGGGCTGATCAAGCGCAGTACCACTGCCTGACTGACACTGCACTGATGAACAAGGATCCTTCCTTGCTGTCGTACTATTTCACTCGTCACACTCCTGATGAAGTCTGGGCCGACCCTATAACATTAGCGGTCTCCCACTTGCAGAAAAAATACATGTAGCGCCGTCTCAAAATACACAAGAGCCAGGTCACTCTTCTATCTCAACAGTGACCCACACACTGATATGTCACTTACACAATAAGCGGTTGCTCCACACGAACACACAATTTCACTGGTAAAGTCTATCAGGTGACTAAACACTTCACCTTAGTTCCATGTCCTTGGACAATAGATCTTCACACAGTATTATGTACCTACCCTGATCCATGGGTAGTACTCACAACCTAGCATACACTGTCAACAGTTCATCACGTTGGCATGAGGTAGCTCCCTACCGTCACAAACCTTGTCAACAGTTCATAACGTTGGCCTGAGGTAACTCCCTACCTTCACAACCATGTCACTCAGGTGTTTCCACCAATGTGGTAATCAATGTCCTAGTTCACTAGACCACATGTTGGCTTCATAAAGGTAACCAATGTAAAAACACTATGTAAGCATCAACTGATACATGGTGTCCCATAACCCAGCCGGGCCAGAAGCATATAACACAGGTCATGGTGACCGGTAACAATGATCACTCTGCACAACTTGAAAGGTCACTACCTTGCAATTACCCAGGTTTACACAGAGACTGAATGTCACCAGTGCTTCACTGGCTTGAATCACCAGACGTTTCAGTGTTGGATCCTCTCAGGATCGGATGACACTCGTCGGACTCTTGACGGAGGTCCTACCCTAGACCTACCGACTTATTCAGCACTCAGCTCCTTCCAACATTGATCTCGCAGAACCAGACAACCACTCCCAGTATGGCCTCAATCAACTTCTGGATAGGCACTGGAATGAGTGGGCCCATAGAGCTCATGGTGCAGCTCTTGAATCTTCTACTGTATAGTAATCACAGATCCTGAAACACGGAGAGGTTGGTGTGAGTACTCAACTACAACAAAGACTACCAGCATCTCCACCCTGTCACCTGCCTCTCAGACATTCCTCAGGTCTACCAACATGAGTATGAAATCATCACATCATAGATCTACTTAGTCACTATAATATATAGGCATAATGATGGTAGAAAAAGCAATAGCACACCTGTTCAGTCAAGTAACACTTCTGGGCTACATATAACCCCTAGCACCAGAGTCGACTGTATGACTCTGTCAAGCATCCTTCGCCTGGTGCCAGTCCAATCCGGTTTCATCTTCCATCCTCAATCAACATATACACTTACTTTCCTTTCAGTGTAGGGATTACTGTATCGAGAAGGTGTCCAGCCGGACCTCTCCTTCCTGACAGACTCATCAATTCATCAATCCCTTCACCCATGGACTGATGAATTACACACATTAATAACTATATGTCCATAATGAATTATACTCCTGATAATTCATTACTATAGCATTAACTAAGTAGAACTCATGACTTGTTACACTTAAATAGCAAAATCATATCACAGCCATAGTGTCAGGTCTGGGATCCCTGCCCCAGATCCTGAGTTGCCCTCTTATTCACTGACTATCTTTCAGGTCAGTCATCCCTGTGCCGGTCGAGCACAGCTGTGGTGGCCATCCACCACTACACTTTCCCACAGCTACTGTGGGTCTCGTGTACCTTGTCCCGTGACGACTTAAGTCACGTCATCCAATGTAGCAAACCTCCAGACTCCACTACCAAACTCTGGCTCCCCCTTTTGGGGGGGGGGGGGGGGGGGGGTTTATGCCCCTCCCAACTACTACCTCACGGCAGTACTCCAAGTACTCCATGAACCGAGTCAGGGTTCCAGAAGAGTAGAATATTAGAGACAGAAACGGTTAGGTTCAAACCTCGATCTATCTAGACACCTCGGCCTCGAATTACGGAGCGCCGCATCACCCTCGATCGGGTATGTTCATCCATCGCACATGCACGATTGCATTGGGTCGGACCTATTACTGATCGGGTTGGGGGTACCGGCCTACCTCCCGCTGCCTAGACAAACGCAATATGGAACACGCACGGTCATCCTAGCGGACGGACATGACAACAAGCAGGACCAATAGTTTCATGAATATTTCCTATCAACTGTTATCCCACCGATGCAACACCATTCTGCTTACGCGGAATAACACTGCTATCTGCACACAGCAAATACACCATAGCTGATTTCACCTTGATTCCTCGAAAAATCACCATCACTGATAGAACAATTACGTTACCATTCTAATGTCACGAAGCACATTACACATTTCTAATACTAAGCTCTACCTTATCATTTACAGCGTCTAGCATGTTGATGTCATGACGGACAAACTGTCGCCTTGCCTGCGTAATGAATAAACCAAACCCGTAACTGCTACACACTGTAACGCACATCGTTCGGCCTATTTTATTTACACACCACTCGCTGTGGAATACGGCTTGTTCCGTCAGGTAACACATTACATTGCTGATCGATAAAGCCTACTTAAAAATGCAAACCGCCAACTGTAACGGATAACGCTACGCGACAACTCAATTTTACGACGGCAATTAATTCATTCCGGGAATCAGCACGGCCTCACGACAACAATTAAATAATAGAATAAGTACTCAACTAACCTGTGATTGAAGAATCACAACCTTGACTGTAGATGTCCGCACTGGCCGCGAATATTGACATCACAATTATAACAGCCTCTTGGCTGCGATCTGTCTACGCTGAGGTTTGGTGGGCGACTGCTCACGACAAAGTCAGTGCGCCTTCCCCTCGCCTACACGGGCCGCGTGACTTTCATGATACATGAAGAAAACCAGAGTCACGATAAGTTTCCCCACCCCGTGCTGCATGAAGCACTAGTGAACTTAGAGATCAAAACCACGTACGCACTTGGGGGAACATTCTAGATTTTCCATAAATAACTAGAATAGCTCCGCCCCCGCACTATTTTTCGATGGGGAATCCCCTATTAATTGATATTAATTCAAGGGAGACCAACGCATCGCACTCCCTTCAAAGGGCTATTATGCAGAGATCTTACGATATTTATCCGTTTCGTCACATAGGCCCCCACTTAAGATGGTCGACCCGGTCGAACTCACTAGACAAAGATCGGTCTGAACTCTGAACCTCTACTCTATCAAGATTGGATTCCCAGGAAAAGACGTTCCATAACATTCACTTTCCCTGCGGAGATCCACCAGAATGGTATGGATGCTGGATCACCCACCACCGCCTCAAACATACGTTATCTCCAGCGATTAGGCCCGAAACGTAACGGCCTGGTGATTGGCTTACAGGATCTGTCTACACTGGACTGTTCCGCATCCACCTGTTGCAGGCCATCGGTTACTTTACTGAAGGTTCGTTCGTCCCTTCCGACAATAGGATATTTCCTATCCCGACTAGGCATCACCTTCCTGGACTGTTCGCGGATGTCGACCGAAATGAATGGTCGCTTACTCCAGGTTCGTCTGGAGTACCCTTGCTCCTGCCTTCTCTCCCGCGAGTAAGGACAGTGAGCCTGTCGGCGTATCGAGTCACCCGACGATCCCGTCGTGCCAGATGTGACATCGCCTGTCCGACCTCGATTCCCAGTGTGCTTAACACCATGGGCCTCTTCCCGACGGAGCCTGTTCGCCCTATCTACGGTTGAACGCTCAGGAGACCGCAGACCCTCCCCACAGGATGTACTGCGTAGGACTGAGTCTTCCTCGCCCTCGTCTGGACCCAGAACCGACTCTAGCGCGATGGTAGTCGCACTATCTGGTGGAGAAACTACCTCGGACCTCTCCAAATTCTGAAGGAGAGTACAATGGAACTTTCGCAATTCCCCGCGGACCTTCACCTCATACGTGGATCGGGACATTATCCGCTCCACAGGAAAAGGGCCCTGCCATCCGAGTTCGAATTCCGCCCCCTCGATTGGGAGAAGCGCGAGAACCCTATCTCCAATCTGCAGAGATAAACCGTTTCTGGTCTTGTGCTTTGGTGCTGCCAGACAACACGTTGGGCACGACCGGATATATCTCCGCACGTCGCCTGTCATTCCCGGCCAGTGGTAGTGGCTGGAAAGACACTGGACTGTTGCCCCCACATCCTTATGTCCGGTTAAGGATAAGGTATGCACTCTATGTATCAAGCGGGATCTGTAGTCAGTAGGGACTACCATCTGACCGTACTGCCTATCCCCTTGCCCGGCTCTACGATAAAGCAACCGGTTTTCTACATAGAACTGACCCGGAGTTGGCGGGTCAGAGCTTTGGGACACCTCCAGTAAGTAAGGACGCAAAGTCTGGTCCCTACTTTGAGCACTGCTCACTAACCTCGCAAGAGAATGGTCTATTTCCTTACCACACTGCCTTTCTCCATCCTTAGCCCTGGCCTGCCTAGCGCTCACTAGACAATGTTCCCTGGGGTCCCCCAGGAATACATGCGGACGACCGAGGATCAAAGGGTAAATAGGATCAGGCAGCACAGCCGCCTGGATGCTACCCGTAACATACCTGCACCGAATGTCAATCCGAGCAATCGGCAAGTTCATAGCTACGGAGCTCCTCATGGCCAGCTGAAATTCTCTTGTCTCGCCGGTGAGCTGCCCTGGGCTCACAAGGTGGGATGAGATTACAGCTTCAAACTGCAATCCTGTATCGTATAGACATTCCACCTGCTTCCCATTCACCTCTATCGTTTCGATCACAGGTGATTTCTCAGACTTTGGTTTCTCCCGACCCTTAGGTGTGGTCTCGCTAGGTCTACCTCTAGTAGAGGCGAGACACGCAAAGTGCAAGTCCTTTGGCTTCCTCAGACAATCTACAGTATTATGGGAAGGAGACTTACAGTGCTTACACCACCTCTTACTCCACTTCCGTTTTGGGGAGGCGGGAGGGCTTTGCTGATCGGGTTTCTTACCAGAGTCTTTTACCACAGGATCTGCTACATTGGATGATTCTTTGGGACCTTTGGTCTTGGGCTTCTGATCAAGCCCCTTCTGCCTTTTCTGTGAATCAGTCTGACTGGAATCCCCAGTCTCACCATAGACTTCCACATACCTTTCAGCTAACTTATTTACTATGTCTAGCCTTTCCGCCCCATTTTCCCCTAAGAAATTCCTTAAAGGCTTGGACATCTGCATTTTCATTTGATCCACCACCATCAACTCTCTCAGACTCTCATAATCCTCTTTGAAATTGGCCAATGCCATCCACTTCAACAGGTATGAGTTCAACCTCACACTATAGGCCGAGAACATCTCACCTGGTTCTCTCTTGGAAGTTCTGAACCTCCGCCTGTAAGCATGGGCTGTCATTTCGAATCTTTTCAAAAGAGCCGATTTCAGGGTTGGATAATCATTTTCCATCCCTGGGGGAAGACGCTCATACACTTCGTACGCGGTGCCACGGAGTCCTTGTGAAAGCTTAAGATTCCAACGCTCAGGCTCTAAACCCATAGCTTTACACATTGCCTCGAACTTCTCTAAGAATTGATCTATCTTCTCTTGGTCCGGTTCAAATGGTGGAAACGGCCATTTCATAGCATGGTAAGCTGGTCTGCTGGCTACTGATGAGCTAGGTAAAGCTACTCCACCTACTGCTCCCTCAGACTCACCAACCGATTTAGCCTCTACCTCAAGTTGCTTCATACGGAACTCATGTTCCATTTCCAACTTCCTAGCATCTAATTTCTTAGACTCTAGGTCAGCTGCCAGTTTTTGTGCCTGTTGGTCTGCCACCAACTTTTGCTCTTCAAGTGCTACCTTTCGAGCTTCCAGCTCAATTTCTGACTTTCTTCGCTCACTCTCCTCTGCTCTGAAGTTTCTCTCTACTTCCAGTACATAGGCTTTGAACTCCTCACCTTCCAATCCCATCTCAGTTGCAGATGCCCGCACCTTAGCTAAATCTAAAGTACGAGTAGCCATGCTTAGTGTAACTTAGTATCAGTATAGATATGCAATACCCAATCACAATGCTAACTGTCCTCCAACCAACACTGTAACTATGTATCTATACTAACTTAACTAAATGTCTGTCCACGTCGAAGAGAAAGGTTTCAGTAGCCCTACTCGTCAAGTAGATAATAGGTATAGGACAGATGACACTATAACCTATTCCTACGAGATGTCAGAACAAAGAGAAGATCCCGGACGAGCCCCCACTCTATCTTGTGACACGACCGCCGGGGCTTGGACTGGTTTGCCACGATAGTTACTATCCCCTGCCTTTGCTCCAACCACCTCAATAGCACTCTACATCTACCAGGCCCCACACAAGCCGGGACAGCTTAACCTTCCCTCCCTCACCTAGGGTTCCAAACCCCAAGGGGGCTCGGACCAGACACCAGTCATATCACTGCACAAAGTCATAGCTAAGAGAACAAAAATTTAATTCTGAACTACGTCAACCACAACACAGAGAAGGATGGCTGAAAGCCAGACTAGGAGAACTATGTACAAGATCAAAGACGCAGATGAGTATTCATCATGGAGGCGGACGATAGCTCGTGCGGTTGTCCAGTCGTGGTAGCGACTCACCCAGGCTCCTCCAGTGGACTGGAACTCCAAGGTCTGCTGCCTCTCCAAAGTTCCCTCTTCACCCAGAGAACCAAGCAAGGGCTGATCAAGCGCAGTACCACTGCCTGACTGACACTGCACTGATGAACAAGGATCCTTCCTTGCTGTCGTACTATTTCACTCGTCACACTCCTGATGAAGTCTGGGCCGACCCTATAACATTAGCGGTCTCCCACTTGCAGAAAAAATACATGTAGCGCCGTCTCAAAATACACAAGAGCCAGGTCACTCTTCTATCTCAACAGTGACCCACACACTGATATGTCACTTACACAATAAGCGGTTGCTCCACACGAACACACAATTTCACTGGTAAAGTCTATCAGGTGACTAAACACTTCACCTTAGTTCCATGTCCTTGGACAATAGATCTTCACACAGTATTATGTACCTACCCTGATCCATGGGTAGTACTCACAACCTAGCATACACTGTCAACAGTTCATCACGTTGGCATGAGGTAGCTCCCTACCGTCACAAACCTTGTCAACAGTTCATAACGTTGGCCTGAGGTAACTCCCTACCTTCACAACCATGTCACTCAGGTGTTTCCACCAATGTGGTAATCAATGTCCTAGTTCACTAGACCACATGTTGGCTTCATAAAGGTAACCAATGTAAAAACACTATGTAAGCATCAACTGATACATGGTGTCCCATAACCCAGCCGGGCCAGAAGCATATAACACAGGTCATGGTGACCGGTAACAATGATCACTCTGCACAACTTGAAAGGTCACTACCTTGCAATTACCCAGGTTTACACAGAGACTGAATGTCACCAGTGCTTCACTGGCTTGAATCACCAGACGTTTCAGTGTTGGATCCTCTCAGGATCGGATGACACTCGTCGGACTCTTGACGGAGGTCCTACCCTAGACCTACCGACTTATTCAGCACTCAGCTCCTTCCAACATTGATCTCGCAGAACCAGACAACCACTCCCAGTATGGCCTCAATCAACTTCTGGATAGGCACTGGAATGAGTGGGCCCATAGAGCTCATGGTGCAGCTCTTGAATCTTCTACTGTATAGTAATCACAGATCCTGAAACACGGAGAGGTTGGTGTGAGTACTCAACTACAACAAAGACTACCAGCATCTCCACCCTGTCACCTGCCTCTCAGACATTCCTCAGGTCTACCAACATGAGTATGAAATCATCACATCATAGATCTACTTAGTCACTATAATATATAGGCATAATGATGGTAGAAAAAGCAATAGCACACCTGTTCAGTCAAGTAACACTTCTGGGCTACATATAACCCCTAGCACCAGAGTCGACTGTATGACTCTGTCAAGCATCCTTCGCCTGGTGCCAGTCCAATCCGGTTTCATCTTCCATCCTCAATCAACATATACACTTACTTTCCTTTCAGTGTAGGGATTACTGTATCGAGAAGGTGTCCAGCCGGACCTCTCCTTCCTGACAGACTCATCAATTCATCAATCCCTTCACCCATGGACTGATGAATGACACACATTAATAACTATATGTCCATAATGAATTATACTCCTGATAATTCATTACTATAGCATTAACTAAGTAGAACTCATGACTTGTTACACTTAAATAGCAAAATCATATCACAGCCATAGTGTCAGGTCTGGGATCCCTGCCCCAGATCCTGAGTTGCCCTCTTATTCACTGACTATCTTTCAGGTCAGTCATCCCTGTGCCGGTCGAGCACAGCTGTGGTGGCCATCCACCACTACACTTTCCCACAGCTACTGTGGGTCTCGTGTACCTTGTCCCGTGACGACTTAAGTCACGTCATCCAATGTAGCAAACCTCCAGACTCCACTACCAAACTCTGGCTCCCCCTTTTGGGGGGGGGGGGGGGGGGGGGTTATGCCCCTCCCAACTACTACCTCACGGCAGTACTCCAAGTACTCCATGAACCGAGTCAGGGTTCCAGAAGAGTAGAATATTAGAGACAGAAACGGTTAGGTTCAAACCTCGATCTATCTAGACACCTCGGCCTCGAATTACGGAGCGCCGCATCACCCTCGATCGGGTATGTTCATCCATCGCACATGCACGATTGCATTGGGTCGGACCTATTACTGATCGGGTTGGGGGTACCGGCCTACCTCCCGCTGCCTAGACAAACGCAATATGGAACACGCACGGTCATCCTAGCGGACGGACATGACAACAAGCAGGACCAATAGTTTCATGAATATTTCCTATCAACTGTTATCCCACCGATGCAACACCATTCTGCTTACGCGGAATAACACTGCTATCTGCACACAGCAAATACACCATAGCTGATTTCACCTTGATTCCTCGAAAAATCACCATCACTGATAGAACAATTACGTTACCATTCTAATGTCACGAAGCACATTACACATTTCTAATACTAAGCTCTACCTTATCATTTACAGCGTCTAGCATGTTGATGTCATGACGGACAAACTGTCGCCTTGCCTGCGTAATGAATAAACCAAACCCGTAACTGCTACACACTGTAACGCACATCGTTCGGCCTATTTTATTTACACACCACTCGCTGTGGAATACGGCTTGTTCCGTCAGGTAACACATTACATTGCTGATCGATAAAGCCTACTTAAAAATGCAAACCGCCAACTGTAACGGATAACGCTACGCGACAACTCAATTTTACGACGGCAATTAATTCATTCCGGGAATCAGCACGGCCTCACGACAACAATTAAATAATAGAATAAGTACTCAACTAACCTGTGATTGAAGAATCACAACCTTGACTGTAGATGTCCGCACTGGCCGCGAATATTGACATCACAATTATAACAGCCTCTTGGCTGCGATCTGTCTACGCTGAGGTTTGGTGGGCGACTGCTCACGACAAAGTCAGTGCGCCTTCCCCTCGCCTACACGGGCCGCGTGACTTTCATGATACATGAAGAAAACCAGAGTCACGATAAGTTTCCCCACCCCGTGCTGCATGAAGCACTAGTGAACTTAGAGATCAAAACCACGTACGCACTTGGGGGAACATTCTAGATTTTCCATAAATAACTAGAATAGCTCCGCCCCCGCACTATTTTTCGATGGGGAATCCCCTATTAATTGATATTAATTCAAGGGAGACCAACGCATCGCACTCCCTTCAAAGGGCTATTATGCAGAGATCTTACGATATTTATCCGTTTCGTCACAGTAATTTTGCCCTAACTGTGACATTGTGTCTATGTCCTTTGGCTTACGTTCCTCAAAGAGCGCCACTAAATTGGTATTACATGAAGCTAATACTTTGTCTCTTAACACTAAATCTACTAATTTATTAAAATCTTTCCCTACTTCTGCTAGCTCCATCCATTTGTTAAATGTATTCTTTACAGTGTTAACAAAGTCTGTGAAATCTTGATTTGTCTCTGGCACTAACTGTCTAAACTTTGTCCTATATCCATGCTCAATGAGTTGGAACTTTGTGGGGAGACGTTGACGCAAAATAGTGCAGTTGTTTCTTTCTTCCACAGGTAAATTAAACATTGTATCTAGTAGGGCTGTACCGGATTCAAATTTTTGAAATCCGGCCGGAGCCGGATTTGGCCGGATTTATGAAGTGAGATCCGGCCGGAGCCGGAGCCGGATTTACAAATAAAAAAATAAAAATAAAATAACATACTACATCACTTGACTTAGGTGAGTGGAGTCACTCGACTGTTCATTACTGCAGTTCATTACTATAGACATGACAATGATGACATATACTCATATTAAATCATTTAAATGTAAAATAATTACATTTACATTAGAATAAGTAATTAAGTAATATTAAGTTCCATAAGTTCAAGATGAAACATAATACATAAGCACATAATGCTAATTTAGTAATTTTAATTGTTAGTTTTCAGTTTCAGTTTTTAGTTTTCACATTGTTTTCAGTTGGCAAATTATCAGCTCAGTTACAACTCACAACAACAGTACACTGAACAGATTGAATTTATTGAAATACATTCATTTAGTAATTTCACTATTTCAGTCAGTCTTCATTATGGCTGTGAAGTTGAACTCTCAGAGTCAAGAAGGGACGAGTTGTATTTCAGGAAAATCAACGTCTCCGCATTTTCTGGTAAAAGGCTACTACGGTGGTCAGTGATAATGTCTCCTGCAGTACTGAACAGCCTTTCCGATGGCACACTTGTAGGTGGTGGTGCAAGAAATACCTGCGCCAGTCTAGCCATGCTTGGAAATCTTTGCTTATTGGCATGCCACCATGAAACTGGATCTTACTGTCGAGTTTGAAGTGGCTCTGACAGGTACTGTGTCACCTCAGTGTTAATGCTGTTGCCTTCGGCACTTGCAGAACGATCTGCGGTGGGATTTTCCTCGACAATTGTGTCAAAACAGCTCCATAGGCTGGACTCGTACTGTGTGGCAGTGCTCACAGAAGTCAAAACACTAGTACTACTACTACTAATAGTAGCTGATGGATCCTGTGGACTGACTGTGTTTGCTGAATCAATAATGGAGTTAGCTGCTAACAGCAGATGGGCTCGTGCATCACTTCTACCACGTTCGGAGAAGAAGCACAGCTTGAATCGAGGATCCAGTAGTGTGGCACAGGTGTAAATACTGTTGGATTCAATGTCCGCAAATCTGCTGCTAACAGCTTCAAGCAGGGCTGCTTTCATAGTTTTGATCCCAGCATCACTACCTTCTTTCTGGAGGAAAGCCATGAGTGTTTTCACTAATGGGATCACAACTGATATTGATGCCTGAGCTGCACTTATTTCACGTGTGATTTCTTCAAATGGTGCCAAAGTAGCTACCACATTCTCCGTGACTGCCCACTGTTGTGCCGTTAGCCCAGTTACCGAATCAATTTCAAAATTTTCAACACAGTACAGGCTGATGCTGCGCCGTTGTTCTAACAGACGTCGTAACATATAGAACGTTGAGTTCCATCGTGTTGTCACGTCCTGGATAAGCTGATGTTGTGGTGGGTTTAATTCATTTTGAAGTTCATGCAAACGACTGGTTGCTGAAGAAGAGTGTTTGAAATGTCCTACCAATTTTCTTCCAGTACTGATGATGCCAGCAACATACTTTTGACTCAAAAGACCATCACGCACACACAGCTGCAGTGTGTGTGCAAAACATCCAACACTTGAATAGCTGCCATCACGAAAGCATTTGGCAATGTTGAATGCATTGTCTCTCACAACAACATGGCACTTCTCACGTGCAATTGACCACTCATCCAGCATCATTTCAAAATGTGCAAGCAAGTTTGTGGCCGTGTGATGTTCATCACATGCAGTACAATGGAAGACTACACTGCGGAGAACGAAGGAGTCTGTTAACCAATGGCCAGTGAGGCCCATAAATGACTGAGTGGTGTGTTCAGCTGTCCACGTATCTGTTGTGAATTATATGTAATCAGTGTCAGATATCATTGCTGCAATTTTTACCTTCAGACGTTTACACATGTCAGGAATGATATGTTCAGCAAAGTACTTTCTTGAAGGCAATTCATACCTTTTTTCCATTGTATGCATCAACTCTCTGAAACCTGGTCGTTCCACTACTTGAAAAGGCTCCATATCTATGGCTATCATTCGGGCTACGGCAGCATGAATGCGTTTAGCATTGGGACTGTTGATGTCCCAAATTTTGGCCCGGTCCCATGCCTGCACAATTGACTGCTGGGTACTGCTGCTTGCTTTGTGCAAACACGGTCCCAGATTCATCATAGATGAGGTCGCCAATACACTGGCCTTCAGTGATGCTTTCTTTTCCATCATTTCGTCATAGCTTTTCTTGTGCATCGATCGCAAATGGGTCTGCATTGATGATGTTGAGAAGTCTTTGGGGCGATCTTATCGTCCACGCGATAACTGTTTGTCACACAACTTACATATTACCTTCGCTGAATCATCGTCTTTAACCTTGAAGTAATCCCAAACGGCGCTGTATGACTTAGATTTTGATGCCATTTTATTTTATGGGCAAGACCAAAGAAATTTACGAAAATAAATATTCAAGTCCCACAAACTCATGAAGTAATGCACCATTAAAATTCAAAATGAGTGTTTTTTTTCCCTTAAAATTCTTATTTACATCAGTGAGAAATAGTAAACCGGAAGTGCTACTGTGCTATTGCCTAAAATTCGACGTGGCCTCATGAAACATGTACAGAAAATTCACGTGACTAGGCAACACAAATCCGGCCTAAATCCGGCAAAACTGGACCGGAGCCGGAGCCGAAGCCGGATTTGTAAAAATGGCCGGATTCCGGATTTGCCGGAGCCGGAGCCGAAATCCGGTACACCCCTAGTATCTAGACCCTTACCCGTAAAAAACTCGCCAAGTCGCACCGCATACTCTTTCTCTGGAATACCTAACGCTTTGGCTGATGCCTCGAACCTGGCCAAATAATTTTCAAGTTGGTCCCGGTCTGTCAAATATGGCAGTTTTAATCTCTGTGATGACTGCGACGGTCTTCTGCTTTCCTCACTTTGACCTTTCGAAGATAGTTCTAATTTTCTGAGAGCAATTTCAGCTTCCATCTTAATCTTCTCTTTCTCAATTTCCATTTTTATTTGTGTCTCTTTCTCTTCCTGTAGACGCTTGTTTTCTATTTCAGCTAACTTTACTTCCTGTAGACGTTTGTTTTCCATTTCAGGTAGTTTTACTTGTGTCTCTTCCTGTAGACGCTTGTTTTCCATTTCAGCTAGTTTTACTTGTGTCTCTTTCTCTTCCTGTAGACGCTTTGCCTCGCGTTCATTATGCCTCTCCTCTCTTTCCGTCTGTTTTTGTTCTTTTGCTTCTGCATACTCCTGTAACTCTTTACCTTTCAGGCCTATTCGTTCACCTGCCTCAATATAGTCCATTAAAGTAGGCATCTTGTACTTGTGGACACGTTGCTGTCAATCAGCCAACTATAAATGTACAGACTCTGCTGCTAGTCTGTGTCACTTCCCTACGTACACCACAACTCCATGTGTACGTAAATTCGTAGTGCTAAAATATCACTCTGTACTCACCCAGTCACTCTATAAGCACTAGGTAGTGAGGGAAAATATCCTCCCTCGCATATATCTATAACAAATAGTTGTATAACATTTCTGGAAATATTGTTAAACATACATATAATTACATATACAAAACGAATGAATGATAACACTAAGTGTTTTCTATAAAAACGTTAGACTCACAAGCGAAGTACACGGAGACAGTGATCACACAGAAATAAACCACAGTAACAACCACAAGCTTGTGTAGGGACACCCACAGTGCGCGTAATATATAAATATAAACTGACAAAGACCACTAGACAGCAGACATGACGCAAGATCACAATAATAACATATATCCGACCACAACAAATATCATATGTAAATATAACGAAAAGAAGAAAACAGTAAAAAGAACAAATATAAAATGAATAATATACATAGATCTGACGATAGACACTTGGACACCGTGTATAAAGTCGAGACGACCCAATGCTCAACCGCACAAAACAAACTGACTCGTCAGCTGCCTCTCAACAACATACAATGTGTACCTAGACAATTTCTCTTTGCTTTGTCTCCCGTACGTCGCGAAACAATGCAAAAATATCCTACTTATTACGACCACTGGACCACATACAAGTAATTGCTTAACACCCGAAAACAGTATATATAAGACAATGAGCAGCAAACAGAATGTCCAACTGGTTGGCCGACAAATATGTGCCTATTAATCCGTCGCCACAAGTTCGTTTAATAGTTTTTAATAGTTTCCCACAATCGGCTGGAAATATGTGTTAAATTTTCCGAAATGTCTACACCACTAGATTTCAAAGCGACTTGTTGATTTGTTGAGTGGTTACTTCATTTCGCGTTGTGATCACGAGTTCCAACTGTCGGAAACGTTGACGGTAATAATAATTATCCAGTGTTCTTTCGATATGTTGTTACTTTCGTTGCGGAGATGGCGCTTTTGCTGTATCATATATGTTATAGATTCACCAAGAGAAAAGACCAAAATAATGGCAGTAAATGTTCAACGCTTTCACTCTGTACAGTCAGTTCTTTTTGGCAACTGTATGCAACTATGTTCGCGGAGCTGCCACGTCATCATTCGTTGTCAAAATGTTTGCTGATTATAAAGTAATGAACACAACGGGCTTTTAACAAAGACGAACAATAAAGTCTGGTTTCACACAAAACGCCTTGTTTTGTTCATTGATGAGTCATCTTGACCACAATAGGCCGTGGAAATTCTCCTGAGTGCCTTTACTCCTTCCACCCCCAACTCACAATGTCACCTCAATTTCTCTTTATCACCCTCAGTGAAAAATTCCTCCGTACAAACAGTTTCCACACAGCCACGACAGCCCCACCCAGCTGCCCTTTTAACTCCGTGGAAATTTTCTCAGTAACTGCTTACTGTTAAACAGCCTTGCCACCCAAGGTCAACCTTCTCAGCCCCACCCGGCTGCTCTCGTAACTCCGTGGAAAATACACTTTACACCACTAACCCGCCCCAACTCTGGCGGTAGGGGCACTGTTTCCACCCACTTTTGTCACCCCTCCCGGTGAATCCGCAAATGTCAATTCTGTGTATCCTACACATCCATGATAACTCTCCTTCCCGAGAGTTCACTGTCCTCAATACTTTACCTGTACTGTGCACTGTCCTCGTAAGCAGCGCTGACCCGATTTTTCCCCATGGAAACTCACAATTTCCACCGACCTCCCCTGTCGTGTTAGCTGTGGTAGGGTTAACGTAACTCTCCCCCGTACCTGGACGCTGGTGTCTCCACCCGTCCTATTTGCTGCGTCGATCAAGCTTAAATTGTCGACCTGCGAACACACAGTGCGCTTGTCTCGCACACACACACCTGTCAATATCTTTGAATTTTCAATCCTGTCCTGTCCTACACACACACACTAGGACTGACCGCTCTTGTTGCAAACACCTCACTGTCCACGCGACATTTCCTCTGTGCTGTTTTGACTAGTGACTAACTCATCACCTCTCACTCTCCGTTGACCTGCCGTGTCTTCTCTAGCGCGCTGACAGTTTTTCCTCGATGTGGCGCCTTACACACACACACACACGCTCGATATTCCCACTCCCTTCTGGATTAATCCTGGTTTTTCATTAGCTTGAGCACTACTGTCTGGTATCAAATTTACCTGTCGTGAACTTCACTTGAACTGTCTGCTAGCTTGAGTTTTTACTTCCGTCTGTCTGTGTGAATTATCTGGCGCACACACAAAGAGTTCACATTACCCTCTTGAAGCCACGCAATCCAAATTGTCACGGGTTTGTTAGTTTGATAGAACGAAGTCTCCAGATAATAACTCCTCTCTCAGCGAAGAGCCCACAAATATCTCAGAATGACACCAATGTCTATAATGCAATGGGTTTCTTGATCGGACGAGCTCTCAGATACTCCTTACTAAGCGACGAGCTCCCAGATGTCCAATATATCCCCGTCGTCCTTGACCGGAAGAGACACCAGATGTCACACGTCGTTCTTGATGATAAGTTCAATGTTCTTGATGATCTTTGCGTGATATTGTCGTGTGATGGTCGTTGTCTAGGTAACGATGTTCATGGTGTGTCAATTGAGCTATCTAACTGTCTCTTAATCCAACTCACCCCAGAAGTGCACCTTCACCAGTCATGCAACAAGATTGAGTTGGCGCACATAATCATTTATTCCAGAAATAAGACGGACAGACGGAACATGTTTATACATCCAGAAATAATGTAATCCATAGAATATAAATATCCTCCTCACAATTTAACCAGCAAACATCAATGCCTTCTCAAGCCTGCTTCATATTAAATCCACAAGACAGTTAATCCAGCTCCTATCCACCGCTGGACCTCACACAATACACCCACACACTGGGTCTTAGTTTCCACTAACTATATCACCCACTCTGGGTTCAGGCCCTCACTCACTATAGAACCCACTCTGGTTCAGGCCTGTCTTCACAACTGGGAGAACAACACAACACGGAGATCTCTAACTCCGCTTCTCCTTAGACTACCGACCAGTTCGGCATCTACACATTAACTGTCATGAAGTCCCTTGACTTCACACAAAACTGAACTGTCCTTCCCCCATCCCCCTGGGGTCCACACTCACCCTTCCCATTATTTCTCAGGACTGGCTGTTTTCTCATAGCCAGGTCAGTCACTTTACTGTCTCCCACTTTCATCTCCATTCTTTCTCATGCCCGGTCACTCAACTCAATGTCAATGACCCAGGCTTATGTCAGTGTGTGTCGGGTGTTATTCGGGCTGAGAAATAATCGTGCCTAAGCAGTCACCATATAGCGTACTGGCTTTTTATCCTCAAAACTTACCGATGATCGAACGCAAACCCTATAGGGTATGGTGCTCTCACCCTGACCCTCTGCAATCCGTCAGTTTAATAATATTATGATTAGTAAAGGGGGCGCCGTGGCTGAGAGGTCACTGTGTTCGCCTCCGGTTCAGAAGGTACCAGGTTTGATTTCAACACGGGCTAAACATTTTCGCAAGATCCACTGCATCTAACAACAAAGTCCCCCTTCTGATCTCTGTGTAATGAGATCAGAAGGGGGACTTTCGGATAAGGGAGAAAATCGAGAAGTCCCGGGTGTAAGTTGTGCACATGAAAAATTCCGCGGCGATTGGACATCGCAATTATTAGGCCGGAAGGCTGCCTCCCTGTCAACATTGTTAGGAAAGAAAAAAACCTACCCTTGGGTAGATATAGCCCGTTACACTGGATGGAAGCTGTCTAGAGCTGTGGTTCTCAACTGGTGGTGAACCCTCCACCCCAGGGGGGGAATGTTTGGGTTTCCTGAGGGGGGGGGGGAAGTTAAGATTATTTCAAGATCGTGTTAATACAAGAATCGATTACTTTATATTGTTTTTCTCTCCACACGTTACGGTTCTGTACTTCTCGCTCTTCTGAAATTCGTTTTATAACGTAAGTAGACTGCAAATCACGTTTTATGTAGATGTCCAGATTTGTTCTACTATGTAATATTAAATTTAGCTTCCATTTTTACGTATACTGAAAAAAAGGTGGGGGGATGTTATAGGGAGGGAATACGAAAGGGGGGAGGGGTAAATGACATTATTAACATATGGTGAAGGGGTGCATGGCCCAAAAAAGGTTGAGAACCACTGGTCTAGAGAAAGCGGACAGTGCACAGATGCATGCCGAAGTCTGACATACTGACCGATGAGGTGGTAACTAGGTGTGACGCGCGTTCCTCGAAAGAGGGAAGAAAGAGTAATAATGCATCTGCGCAGAAATGCCTTTCTTTCTTCAAGGAAACCTTTATGGGAAATGGAAGTTCCATGTTCTCCCTGGTTGCTCTAATGCATTTATGGCACCCTCAATTTTTATTAAGGTGCTAAACGCGATGACATGAAACTATATCTATGACAGTTTTACAAGGGTATTACCAGTATTTGCTGTAAATATATCCAGTTTGGTGGAGGTTGTAAAAATGGACGACACGGAGTGTAGATTAATGTTTGTCAGAAGTTGTAAGTAATTGACTAGTTATATCTCAGTCATACAGCCAGTTTCATCGCCAAGAAGGAGAGAAGCGGAAAACGCTTTATGCACTGGCTAGCAAACGGGCTTGTTTGTCTAGTAGTCATGTATTCACAATCTCCATCCAGGCGGGCCTTGACACTGATCTCAACTTAATTGCATCATGTCGACTGGTAACTGGAAATTCTACGAAAAGTCAATACGCCAACAAAAACGGAGAATAACATGTTGCTGTAAATGAAAAATCGCTCTATCTTTAAAGAGTAATCCGAACATTAACATAAGGTAGAAATACAGCCGGACGCCAAATAGCGATATTTCTTTTTGCAGATAAATATTCCAGCTTTCAATTGGTGTTTTTTTTTCCCTCTTTGAAAAAGACGTTCGTGGGAAACGTGAACGGTTATTTGTTTGTATCTTTCGTTTGTCCACATTCCTGTTAGTCCACTAATCCTCGGCGTCAGCTGGATTGCAGTCATTCCTACTTTGGGCACGCAGTTGAGAAACTTATACATGCATCTGCAAATTAATGTTAACAAAATAGGTGAGGTACTTTCTTGAACGTTGTTCATTATTGCACTTACACTTCGCTTATATTTTAAACATAATTGTCACCAACATGAATGGACTTATACCATTACTGCAACAGAGCTTGATAACACGCAGCACAGACATGCATACTCTTGATCTGCACATTTGTTTATTTATTTGTTTCTTGGTAGCCATCATAGTATAGTATAGTTGGTCTTTTTATTCCTCAACATTGCTCCATTATCACTGTTTCATTAAAGGCATAGAAACTGCAACTACTTTATTTTCTTCTTGGGATACATGTAAACGGTACCAAATGCAGCCTCCAAGACACAACCTAGATAAAAACGTAAACGCACAACAGGGGATTGAGGAAGGTAATGAAGAATGTTGTGGCTATATAACTATAAACACGAATAGCCACAATAACACTTCAGTTAATGAATGTATTTGAACGCTGTAAAACATAATTAGGTCTTCAGTAATACAACCCACGCAGAACATAAAAGAAGGAATGAGGAATTCTATAGAGATCTTAGTTGGGCAGTTAGACACTATTCTCAGACGCGGAGTAATTTCATTCGGTGGGTAGAACATTATTTGAAACATCTGAACCATAATTGAATTAGCTTGAGAACAGGTGATTACGTGTAGCCAGTTGATAGATGGGTGGGGTTTTTAGCGTTTGGATAAAAACGATCCCGGGTAAAGAAATGACAATTTCAAGAAAACTGGCAGCAGACACTTTATTTCAGCCTTTACGAATAACAAGTGAATTAAGGAAGACAAGATTACATTATCCTTCATGTTTTAAAATAATGTATAAGTGGTTTCAAAGTTGTAATTGAAAATATTGCGCATGGTTGTCAGATAATTACATTGAATCACGTAAATCCTGAAACAGCAGTGAACCGAACAGTAGGTATTGCTGTGGTTCTGAAGATTAGCTGATATGTGGCAAGAGAGTGTTCGAGTACATTCTTCTATCGATGGTAGACTGAACTGCATTTTGATACTCGTATGGCTCCTGTCAGAAAGGTAGTTAGTTGGCCGCCAAGATTTACTTGCTCATAGCTAAATTGATCGACTTAACCGTCATCTCTCTCTCTCTCTCTCTCTCTCTCTCTCTCTCTCTCTCTCTCTCTCTCTCTCTCTCTCTCTCTCTCGCTCTCTCTCTCTCTCTCTCTCGCTCGCTCTCAAATGATAAACCACTGAACCTAGAAAATCCACCCGGGGTTGGGGTTGATCACAACGTCCTGAAAATGACTCTAATCGTCTCGCATATCATTGTGAAAATCAACACAAGGCAGTCTTGTTTCAAAATCGCCTGCAGCCCACTGCGTTTACTTTCCCCAGGCCACAGACTACAGCCCTTTAGAGTGGTCAGTGCATCATTGCCAACGAAATCTGATACACTACAAATGTTAAGGTCATGCTGCCTGTGCAGATAAATGCAAACATTAAACACTGCAAAGTGTCAAGAATCTGTACCGGCAAATGATGTCAGACACTAGGACGTTTTCAATTTCAAAATGGGCGATTGGGTGAGATGTAGTTTATTCCGAATTTACTTTTCCAGTCGACTTCATATTTCCCGTTTCCGCTGAGAGCCCGAAGACGAGAATAGGAACATTCTCGTAAATTTGCCATATTTACTGTTCTCGTTGTCACCGTACAGCCCAGCATCGTCTTCACTATGTGATTGATAACCGCATACATATCCATAAGCGAATGTGCTGTTACAAATAGTGTTCCTTTTATCAGATAGTTCTTCTTCTTCTTCTTCTTCTTCTTCTTCTTCTTCTTCTTCTTCTTCTTCTTCTTCTTCTTCTTCTTCTTCTTCTTCTTCTTCTTCTTCTTCTTCTTCTTCTCATCCTCACCCATCTTCTCCTTCTCCTTCCACTTCCCCTTCCTTTCCTCCCCCTATTCCTCCACTTCTTCTTCATCCCTCTTCTTATTCGTCTCTCTCGAGGGGAGTGTGACACACCAAGTGATGCACCTCAGAGGTGAGTGTGTCCTACATCGGCAAGCATTTATGCAAGGCTTACTTCCTCTAGGCAGATTCCAACCAAAGTAACGAGCTCTGCTTACCCGTGGGTACATTTGTTTTTCCTAACCATTTTGCCTTCGCAGCTGTATGAAGACCTACTCATTGCTATTTCCGGCTGCCGTAGAACTTTTAACGAGCACATCTTGTACACGAGACTTACTGTTTTTCCTCCCTGATCCGAAAAGGTTAGGTAGGTATCCAGTTTCACTTTCCAGTTTATCGGGGGAAGTGTGGTATCACTAGATACCAATGGTTCATGGAAACATTCCCAACCCTATACGGGGATCGAACTCAACACCATCTGAGCTTGAGACGGACACGCAACATCTCAGCCACGACTGGCCCTACATCAGGCAGTTCTGGAAGTAGCAATTTCCTGATATCTGCAAATGCTGGCCACTCAAAGAGGTGATGTTTGAAGCATCCCTGCGGCTATTGCTGTTCATTGACATTGCTCTGGCCGGGTTAGGAAATTGTATTTCCCAGAGGAGCAGAAAAATGCATTCCTGTCGTCGCCTTCCCGTTGAGTTTTGTTTATTTGTTTTTCCGTGTCTGCTTGTGAGTGCTGGCATGCATGTGCGAGGACTGTTGATCATGTCCTCCACCAGACACCTTTGTGATTGCGCCTCTTTCTGTGGGCATTGTATGGTTTTATTGCAATATGCAATATCTCTCTCTCTCTCTCTCTCTCTCTCTCTCTCTCTCTCTCTCTCTCTCTCTCTCTCTCTCTCTCTCTCTCTCTCTCTCTCTCTCGTCGTTAGGCATAGAGGTGAAGATTTATGCCACTGAGATTTATATAACGTAGTGCTGCATATTATATAACAAGCGACATATCGCACGCTGATCAGTGAAACTTCACCTCACACATAAGAATATTGATCGCACCATACTGTACCGCTGTACTTACCTGAGCTGGTGGCATCATTATGTACCACACAACATATCTTAACTGTGGTCATATTTTTCTATAGCAGACGACTTATCATACGTTAATAATCTTATTATATACAGAACTAGCTGACCCGGCCCGGCTTCGCCCAGTCCTTGGTGGGGAGCATCTCATTTAATTCATATAATTAGTCATATAAGCTCCCGTTCCCGTTACCGACTATCTGTCTGTCTGTCTGTCTGTCTGTCTGACCCGGCATCGCCCAGTCCTTGGTGGGGAGCATCTCATTTAATTCATATAAGTAGTCATATAAGTTCCCGTTCCCGTTACCGACTATCTGTCTGTCTGTCTGTCTGTCTGTCTGTCTGTCTGTCTGTCTGTCCGTCCCTCCCTCTCTGTCTGCCTGTCTGTCTAATCATTTATTGGTTGCAGTTAGAACAACCTTAGATAAACGAAAACTAACTTACAAAAAGCATTTGAAAGAGCACTTGAAAGATCTTTACATCTTCCCCCAACAATTAACTTGGGTAAATGGAGCGGCGGCAGCAGCATCAGCAGAAGAAGGAAATGGAGGAGTAGACAACTGCAGCGAAAAGGTGGGTCTGTCTATCTATCTGACCCGGCGTGACTTCGCCCAGCTCCTGGAGTGTAGCGTCTCATTAAATTCATACAACAAAAAAAGTAACTTAAAAAAATGCCCTTCTACACACCATCCATTATTTTTAATGAAAACGCTTTCTAATCACCTGCATGACTACAGTAACTTCTTAAGCAAAAAAAGATGAGTTACAATGTTATGCATTGTGCATTATTTTTATGAAAACTTTGAAAATGCCTTACAGATTGTATCATTATTTATTATAACTCATATGCCGGTACATAACTATGGACAAAGAGTTTATAAATCTTTGAAAACGATGCCACAATATGACTATAAGTTATACAGAAATGTTATGCCCCTTGAAATAACTTTTATAGAGTTAGGTCCCCTGAGATATATTAAATTATGATGAAAAGTGAAAAATGAAATAATACTGGGTAAGCATGCGATTTCACACTAAAAAAATATGACAGTGGGCTGCACTGGAATGAAAGAAAGGCGTGTAGAAAATTTCATCTCAATCGGATGGGCCGTTCGCGAGCGCACAAAGGACAGACGGACATACAGACATACAGACAGACAGACGGAGATCCTAATTTATATATAAGATAACGTATCTTACATTGACCACATCATTCTATACCAAACAATTTATCTTACGTTGACCACACCATTCTATACCAAACAACGTATCTAACGTTGGCCACATGATTCTGTATCAAACAACTTATCTTACGTTGATCATGACATTTTATACCTACCTCTGAAGTCGGAGTGGGTTCGCCTGATGGCGATGGACACTAGTAATAGGGAGAGCGAATCCACACGAAAAAATCAGTCTAGTGTACTAGAAGTAGTAGCAGGTGTATGGACTACGTCTGAGCCCAAAGCGAGCGAGCTATACCAAATAACTTATCCTGAATGGACCCATTCTGTAAGAAACAACCTACCTTATGTTGATCATGGTGTTCTACTCCAATCAACCTAACTTACTTTGACAGTTTATTATGTACCATGTAACTCACAACATTGGAATAGGTTTATAGTAGGGCTGCGGAAGTTAACGATTAATTAATCGATTAATCGTTAATTATTTTTAACGATTAATTTTTTTAACGATTAATCGAAATCATTTCTCCCATCATTTATACAAATGAACCGGATGTCGAAAAATTGTCGGACATTTTAAACATAGTCCTGCAAACACAACCGAGTTGCAAAATTGTACTGAGTCACCATTCTGTAAGCTGCAGCAAGATGTACCAACAAGATGAAACAGTGTTTTTATTATGCTGCAGAGTCTTCTACAGGCCAGAGAAGCATTAACTGCTACATGTCAAATGAAAAGAAGCAATACAAAGGTCCAAAACTGTCAGATTAAGATTGGGAGAAGATTTCGAAATATGTCAAAGTTTTGGAATTATTCTGCCAGACTACGGTCCTGCTTGGCTGTCAAGATTGTTTCATGTAGCTGTGTATTGCCACTGCTATCATCGTTGACAAAGCATATGACTGTACACGATGATGATCCGGGCTACATAGCTAAATTTAAGGCAGCATCTTTTAATGACTTCAGTGAACGTGTAGATAATATGACAAGTATTGAAATACTACAGATTGCAACAGCACTTGAGCCACGCTACAAATACCTGAAGTGTTTGTCAAAAGATGCAAAAGAACGAACTAGGTCACGCATTGAACAACAAATAGCAGTTAATGTTCATGATGAGCAGATGGAGACTGCTGCAACGAATGATACTGACATTGACAATGAAACTATATGTGAACCAAATGAAGAGAATATTAAGCTAATGGAGTCTGAAATGGAGAAGAAAGTTGCTGAATCGGTTAACACTTTACAATGGTGGAAATTTAATGAACATCGATATCCAAAATTGGCATTCCTTGCCAAGACCATTCTGTGCATACCGGCTACCTCAGTTCTATGTGAACGATTGTTCAGCTCTGCTGGTAATATTGTTAATAAGACGGCCTCGTCACTTGAACCAAATACTGTCAACATACTCGTCTGTTTGCATAGTTGGTTATTAGATGACATATGAACATGACAATCCAGTGTTATTTCGATTTTTGACAAATACGACTAAAATGTGAGTTATGTGACTATAAATGTTTTGCTTTAATCGAAATTAACTATTAATTAATCGTTAATTTCTCAAAAGTTAACTCTTAAATTTAAATTAATCGGTCGCAGCCCTAGTTTATAGTATACTAAGCGATGACCCATATGTTGATCATAGTTTGCTATGCCTTGAGTTTAATGAGAACTAGAGCAGACGGCACAATTCAAAGATTTGTGTACCGCAAAGAAACGTGAACTGACCAATACCTAAATCTCCACAGTTTCACACCCATTCAGTACAAACGTGGCTTAGATATGCACCCACGACACGCTGACAGAGGAATTTGAAACTCTGAAGAATATCTTACACATGAATGGGTTCTCCACTTATAAATCGCCACTGCCAGCAGCCGAAATAAAAACCCGATGAAACATCGGTCCCTAAACTCACGAGATTTATCCAGCTAACCTTTCGAGGTGATGGCATAATGCATCGTCTACGGGACCGGCTCATTACAGCATTCGGCCAAACATTCTATGCTGCAACTACAGTTATTAGGTACAGAGGCACACCTATTCCCACCCCAGCAGTAAAAGAACACGTCCCTCTGTACGCCAAATCCAATTGTATTTATCAGTGTACATGCAGCTGCCGCCAGTCTACATATATCGACAGAACAGACAGGCAGGTAAATAACAGGGTTGTCGAACACCTAATTAGATACCCAATTGGATTGACATAATAATAAACAAATGCGCCGGGAACCTGGCCAAGCCGACACACCACTAACCTCCTACATCATCCATTGGACGGCACATTTTTTAAACCGGTCACGTGATTGATAGGGACAATACGTTTCGCGTGTTGTATAAGACACAAAATGGTCGCTTGTTAAATATCGCAGAAGCAATCGTCATTAATCGGTAGAAGCCAGTATTGTGCAAACAGAAAGACATGATAGTCAGTTAAACAATCTCCATGATAGACAATTGAAATTACCGTGTGAATATGTATATAATTCAGCTTGAAGGATTTATCTAATCACTTTATGGTGTGTGATTTCTTGAGTATGTACCTGACGTTGTTTGTATCTTCGTTATTCAAATTCACTACGGGAAAACATTGTTTCGAATGTACACATAGCAAAGTATATGTAAACACATACCCACATACACAGACATAGTGATAATGTCCGACAATATCTCTCCCATCCAGGTTCACTGCTTTTACTCTCTTGTCCCTGCCTCTCGATCTCTCTCACTCTGTGTCGGGCCATAAGGACTGTTCTGTAGTCGAATAGGTCAAATCGGTTACCTTCGCTGCCTTCATCCTTAATCCTCCTGTCATGGTGAACAAGGTGTCCTATAGCCGATGTCTTTAATGCAGACATTGTAGAGTACACGTGTTATTTCACCCTCCAGGGTTTCTCTTCGTCATGCCGACACAAGGTATTGAACAGCCGCTCCATCACTCAAGTGGGTTCAGCATGGTCAGTGTTATATTGGTGTCGGTATAAAAGTATCTGATCTCCGGGCTTAACTATTGGTGATCAGTCTCCTTTGTGCCAGCCTTATCTGGGGTTAGGTGAACTCACTTTCATCACGCATCTATAATAGCTACGCACACCAGTCACATAGTTTGGGTACTGTTGTATACAATATAACACTTATGTTTCAAACACAATAGCATCGTATAACAGTCACCACACGTTAACATATTACAACTGAATCATACAACAACAGGAAATATGACTGAAGTGCACTGCTAATAATAAAAGCAAAACAAACCATTCCCCTGGTATGATGTAACTATCTCAAACATGTTATTATATACATTGCGTATAGCAATAATATTGTAATGATTTTCCAACTTTTGTGGTAAGGACATCAGAAACACAGTAGCAGAACTAAGTATTTTTAACCATTAAGAAATATGAGAAAATGTAGTTCTCATCAAAGTGACAGACATCGGGCAGTTGAAGTGAATATCCACATAGGCATAGGCTGTTTGGAATCAGCGAAATGGTTACTGTGAAATACAATCCATGGATAATTCTATGCAGCCTAAGAATCAGTACTCTTAACGATGTATGATATATTCATATAAAATCGCTTTTTAAATGATTATTCAGAATTCAGAAAATTACCAAGCCCTAGTATGTATTCATTGGCACCTTTCTGTCTTGACAGACGATAGTTTGGTACATTGTGCTTCAGAAAGGCTTAATAACTACGATCTATGGCGGTGGCGAGTGTGGCTGGTAAGGCCAATTCTTGCTGCAAATGTTTGCCCACAGTAGGTGCATGTGAAAACATGGTCACTTCCACCATTTTGCACCATCTTACGTCTCTCACGCTCTGTGTGTGCTTTATCTGCAATCATTTTCTCCTTTGTCTTTATACCATTTCTGATAGTTGCCCTCCATGCAACACGTTCAGCGGCGACGTGCTCCCAATGTGCATTATCAATGCCTGTATCAATCATGTCCCGCTTACACACATCTTTGTATCGTAGTAGAGGCCGACCCTGAGATCTCCTACCTGTCTGTAATTCACCAAAAAAGATGTCTTTTGGTATTCTACCATCATCCATCCTCCTAACGTGTCCTATCCATCTAAGTCTACGAAGACTGAGCATGGAATACACCGTCACACAACCTGATCTTTCCAATACTTCAGTATTTGTGATTTTGTCTTGCCACTTAATACCAAGTATTTTTCGCAGACACCGCATATGAACGCTGTTTAAACGTTTCTCTTGGCGTGAGTAAGTTGTCCAGGTTTCACTGCCATAAAGAAGAGTACTAAGGACACAGGCTTGGTAGACGAGGACTTTTGTTTTGGCAGTAAGCTTCCTGTTCTCCCAGACTCTTTTTGCTAACATGTTCATTGTTGTTGCTGCCTTGCTATTCCTGATGTTGATTTCCTGATCGAGGGATAATTTGCTATTTACCTCTGATCCTAGATATGTAAAATGGTCTACTATCTCCAGTTCGGCGTCGTCAATAAAGATTGATGGTACACCATGTGCACCTTGTGACATAATCTGTGTCTTCTTTTTGTTAATTGTTAAACCAAATTCAGAACAAGCATTGGGGAATGCAGATAGTAGATGTTGTAATTCTTCCTCAGAGTGGGTCGTAATCGCAGCATCATCAGCAAAAAGCAACTCTCTGATTAGTACCCTGCTAATTTTAGTCTTGGCCTTCAATCTCTGAGCATTATAGAGGCCACCATCTGAGCGTGAGTGAATGTATATACCGTGATCCGATCACGAAAGGCATATTTCAGTAGAAGTGAAAAGTATATCCCAAAGAGGGTGGGGGATAGTACGCAACCTTGCTTAACTCCACTCTTGATTTCAAACTCTTCTGAACTTGAGCCATCAAACTTGATTATACCCTTCATGCCTGTGTGGACAGATTCCACAATGGACAGAAGAGTTGGTGGGCAGCCAATCTTCTTTAGTGCATTGAAGAGACCCTCACGACTGACCAAATCGAATGCCTTTGTGAGGTCTATGAAGGCAATAAACAGTGGCTGATTTTGTTCCCGGCATTTTTCTTGCATCTGTCGCAATGAGAATATCATATCAATGGTAGACCGGTTCTGACGGAAGCCGCACTGTGATTCGGGGTAGACTTGATCTCCCAGGACTTGAAGTCTGTGCAGGACAATTCTGGCAAATACTTTCCCAACAATACACAGAAGTGAGATACCCCTATAGTTGTTACAGTCGCTCCGATCTCCTGTGTTCTTGTACAGCGTTATGATGTTTGAATCTTTGAAATCCTGTGGGACTTGTCCTTCTCGCCAGCATAGCTCTATTAGCTGGTGGATCTGTAGAGCGAGTGTGTCTTGCCCACTCCTGATCACCTCTATTGGAATCCCATCCTTACCTGGAGCCTTGCCAGATGCAAGCTCATTTATAGCACACTTAACTTCTGTTATAGTGGGAAGTGTGTCCAGGTGGTCAAGAGTTGGCAGGGCCTCTATGGCGTTGAGTGCATCATCCGCTAGCTTGGTCTCACTTGAGTAAAGCTCTAAATAGTGCTCGACCCATCTATCCATCTGCTGTTTCTTATCAGTGATGATTTCTCCAGTCAAGGTTTTCAGCGGTGCACATCTTTTGATCATTGGACCACAGGTTTTCTTTATCCCTTCATACATGCTTCTGATGTTTCCCTTATCACTCGCGATTTGAATGGACTCACATAACTTGATTCAATAGTCATTCGCACACTGCCTGGCAGCCTTTTGTACATCCTTCCTCGATTTCTTCAGCTCACTCAGTGTTACGCGTTGGTCTTTCCTTGTTTCTTAAGAGAGCTATCTTCTTTTTATCAATCAAGTATCTGGCTGTTTGCCGCAAACCAGTCCTGCCTCTTATGATCCACAGTGCCGTAAACCCCTACTGCTGTGTTATAAATAGTTTCCTTAAGTTTACTCCATTTATCATTTACTATACAATTTTCTGATGTATCATTGAAAGCGTCTTCAAGTTGCTGTTGAAATTCAAAGCACTTTCCAGGATCGTGAGTGTTAGTAATGTTAATCCTGGGGCTAGACTTGTGTTTAGCTGTGTAGATTCTCTGTGGTCTCAGTCTAACCCTTGCAACGACCAAAGAATGATCTGTATCACAGTCAGCACTGTGGTAACTTCGAGTTAATGATGTATAGTTCAGATGTTGTCTCCGTGTGATAATGAAGTCCAGTTGATGCCAATGGCTGGATATTGGATGTTTCCATGTGACCTTATGCATCTCTTTTGTTTTAAAAAAGGAGTTTGTAATACATAGGTCATTTCTAGTGCAATGCTCCAGCAGCCTTTGACCATTATCATTCATGCGACCGATGTTGTATTTTCCAAGGCACACTGGCCATGAAGTCGAGTCCTTGCCCACACGAGCATTGAAATCACCGAGCATATAAATGTAGTCGGATTTTGGAACTGCCTTGATCGCAGAGTCTAGCTGCTCATAGAACGTATCCTTCACGTCATCAGAGGAAGCGAGTGTCGGTGCATATGCAGTGAGAATGGTGGCAAATCCACAAGAGGTTGCCAAGCGCAGTGATAATAATCTTTCATTACCTCCAGCTGGGATATCAATCATTCCCAGGAGCGAATTCTTAACTGCAAAGCCCACACCATGTTGCCTTTTTTCTGCCTGCCCTCTTCCCTTCCAAAAAAAGGTGTAATTGTTTTCCCTGAGTGACCCTTCCCCGGCGAGGCGAGTCTCTTGCAGGCCAGCAATATCAATGTTAAGACGATTGAGTCCAGCATCAATCACAGCCGTTTTTCTCACATCGTCAATATTTGTCAAGTCAGTGGAGAATCCTGGACACATGGTTCTCACGTTCCAGGTTGCAAGCCGTAGCTTGAGGTTTCTATTCTTTTTATTAGTACCTGGTGCATTGGTTTTACAGCCTGCGATTCAGATTTTGTCCTAGCCCCAAGCACCCATTGAAGCAGGCAGGCTGTGGCGGATCAGCACCCAATTGGCTGGAGGCTGCCCAGCTTGAGGCGGGCGGTAGCTGATCAGTGACACCTGTAGGTGTCTCCCACCGTCAGAGGCAACGCGTGGCGCCCCATGTCTACGCCAACTGACAAGGGCTTATAACCCGTAACAGTTGCCTCTCGCTTTGATTCCGAGACCGGTTAACACCAGGGATGGAGTTATTGCCTCTCCATAGCACAAAGCCTGGGCTAAAATAAAGAAACCATTTGTTGCCCATGCAGCATGATCCCTCTCTCGGCCTGCCTAGTTCACTCCAGAGGAAAGTTGACACCTATAATCTGGAACAAGACAAGCTGCAGAAGCTGCCGGATCAGCAAAGCAATGCTCTAACTGTCCGCCTGTCGGAGCTTCGATCCTAGACCAGCTGCCAACCAAGGCTTAGGGCCTGGTCTGCCCTGCCATGACTTATTATGTCTTTGGGTTGCATTTCCTCGCACCAGGATAAGGCTAGTACCCTCCCAATTGCGCTCTTCCGCCCGAAGCCGTTGGCACAATGTGGGGTGTCGGGTTTGGTAAGCGCCGCCCAACATTCGGCGCTGACAGAAAGCAGGTAGTACCGTCTACTGTCATACGGTAGCTCAGTCATATCTGACTAAGACCTGACTAACAAGTGTATATGTATAAGGCTGGGCTTATCGTCCGTGTTGTATTGCCCATCTGGTTCTCGGTGGCATGCCCTCTGACACACGGCTGATGACTTCACAGACTGCATGTGTTGGCAACTGGCAATGTTTGTCTAATTGATAACCGGTTGCCACTCCCGTCTACTATTCAGCTCCTTTTTCACACTTTCCTGGTCAGTGGATGCGTCGCGTATTGTGTTTAATTGCCTCGGTTAAACAAGCCCAATGTTGAATTTTTACCGCTTCACGCGCCTACACATTTATATTGGTGGTAAATGTTTGAGGTTTTTTTCCCGCTGGCTTTTAACTCAAGCGTAGTCCACATTCGTGCTATTTCTTGTGCATTGGACTGGTTTTTGCCCGTGGATTAGCTTTCCTTATTACCGGTGTCTCTCGCCATCAGACGAACCCACTCTGACTTCAGAGGTATGAGGGTTGTTTGAATGGTGTCGTGAGTGAGATCTAAGGAATGAAGGACAAAAGCAAAGAACCCTACTAGGCATGCATCAGTGGAAGTCGTCTAAAACACAAAGGACCAGCAAAAATTTAACCCTCTCTATGAACTACCTCAAGTATAATCACGGCTGAATAAGCTGGTTGAACGAGGTGGGGCCTCCTCCCCCTCCCCCTCCTCTACATATTGGACAGGATTCCACCACATCTTAAACAAGCGATGAATTCTTGAGATTTAACTTGAAATTCTCCAAATTTCTGAGGCTGTGTAGACACGCCAACGGCATCGTTAACTTTAGCTAGGTGTAAATATGCCGCTATGTTTTGTAGTACACACCGAAGGCAGGTGTAAAAAAAAAATAATACACCTGGCACTTGAGGAGGAGATTTAATGTTGCTAGTTATTTATGGACAGCTAACAGACATGACAGGGGGGTGATATGGGGGGGGGGGGGGGGAGAGATCAAGCCCGGTACGCTGATCCTAGCTGAGTAAGTTGTCAGTGGTTGTAAGGAAAACATCCTAGGAAAGACGTGATATGCGGCGCTGGTCTTTTTTAAACTGGGGCCGAATGTGTGTTTGTGACATGCGTGTATGTATGTGTTTGTGTGTGCGCGTGTGCTCGTGCGTACGTAAGTGTGTGTATGCATTGATAGATAGATGAATGGATGGCTCCACGTATGGATACCCATATGTTCTTGTGTTTGTGAATTAAGTCCAGAACTGACACCACCGCACTGGGAACATTTCCCATACGTTCTCCGTCCTAATCTGCAACAGCAACAATCCCAATTAGTGCACCAGTTGCAGTCTGATTCTTTTCCCACCTGGCCTTTCCCGATCTGGTGAGTGTCGGCCAGATATGTGTGTTATTCGTGTGTAGAGCGGTGTTTTATAAAAAAAAAGTCTTAAAAGTCGAGAGGATCGAGTTAATTACACCGGGTTTAACCCCATATGGCTCAGTCCCTTTCCGCAGGGCGGCCTGCCGAAAACGTCGCACAAAGCACGAACTCCGTAGCTGCAGCGACGACCCCCCCCCCCGCCAGAAGTCTCCGAGAAAAATGCACTCGAGAGCCGAATGACGTAGCCCGGAATCGAACCCACAACCTTCGGAGCGCTAGCCAGACGGCTTGTCCACTTCCCACATGTTTGCAATACGTGGTGTTTAAGCGTGCCCACAACACATCGAAAACAGCAAAACCCTTGTCCTCTCTTAAACCCCCTTCCCCCCCCCCCCACCCACCCTACCCCTCACAAAATGAACCTCCCCCATAAATAAACAAAACTGTATAAAAGGGGTAAAACACCGTGTATTTCTGTATCTGTCGCCACTATGTTCGGTTGTGATGATTCCATTCTTTCTCACATGCCATTGGTCAATCAAGTCGTTCACGAACCATTGACGTATTCTGTTATGTGTCTGTCTAGCTTCCCAATCATATTTTATGTTCACTTTCGTTTACTCGCCACTATGTCTCTCATTTTGGAAAAGAGCCACAGCCACTTCACAGCAGAATTTCGGCTATATCCGCCGTCTAAGTGCGTGTTTGTTTATTGTACCTGCATTTTATGTAATCTTATTTATTATTATTGTTTTGGGGAGCCGCTATAACTCAGTAGTGTAGTTGCTAGCGCCTCCGTATTGTAGCTTGGTGTCCTGTGTTCAAATCCCCCTTCTGCGATGAGAAGTAATGTGGCAGGTATTGATAGGTACTCATAAGGATTGAGGAAAGGAAGTGTATTGTGGCCGCACAGCTGTGAATTCGACTAGGCGGACTACAGATGGCTCATTATGTTAGGTTAGTTTAGTAGATGGATCAACATCACGGCACACGGGTGCAACCCATAAGTGCTCCGTTCTCCTCCTAACTCAAACCTGAGTCTGGAGAAACTCAGCTCAGTGCACGAACTCCGTAGCACCGCCGAGGATCCTGAAATACTTTGGGTAGATTTTTAGCTCGAAATTGTGCCCGGGCAATGCTCTTTTTCGATTTCCAACTGCCAATGGATTTTTTACGTGCGCAACAATACACACGGGCGTCCGATCTCACTACCCAGAGACCAGGGGAAATTTATTACTAGAAGTCCACAAGAAAAAAAAAAATCCCGGCATCACGGGGGCTTGAACCCGGGACCTCCAGCACTCGAGGCGGACACCATATCTCGAGGCCACGCAGCCCCCTGCAGATGGCTCATTAACATTGGCTAAGTCACTTTTGTATATTTTGATGTAGTTATATCAGTGTCTGTTTATTGTATGTATGCGCGCGCACACACACACACACACACAAACACAAGCTACGATGGTATGAAAACAGCGTCCGTATGTATATTAGTATTTTGTTATTGGCATTTGGGAGATACAATCATACACCTTTTGGGGTAATATATGGCAATACAACATCATACACCTTTTAGGGTATTCTATGGCAGCACAACATAATACACCTTTTGGGGTATGTTAGTACAGCACTACATCAGGCACCTTTTGGCGTATTCTACGGCAGCACATCATATACCTTTTGAGGTATTCTATGGCAGTATGACATCATACACCTTTTGGGGTATTCTTGGCACTGCCATAACAGATACTGATTTTGGGGTCTGAAGGTTTGCCTTGACATACCCTACACCATGACATATTAAGTGAGGTGGCTAGGTCCTTTCCTCGTCGCCTTCCCTTCCGGGTAAATCCCAGGACATTCTGAAAGTTGTATGGTACTCATGTTTAGAGTCTGGGTCGGCTATAGAGCCGAACTTCTTCTTTTCTTCTTCTTCTTTAGCGTTCCGAGCCATTGAGGTTCTTTGCTGCAGATACAATCCGTCTCCATTCGTCTCTCTGGTTGGCCTTCTCTTGCCAGTCGTTGATTCCAAGTGCTTGTAGGTCTGTACATGTATTATCTCTCCACCGTCTTCTTGGTCTACCTCGGGGTCTACGTTCATTTCTTTCCTGAGTGTAAGCGAGTTTTGTTTCCCTATTATCTTCCATTCTTTCTATATGCTCCAGCCATTGTAGTCTATTAGCCTTCATGATACCAGTGATTAGTGGGGACTTAAACAGATCATAAATGTCTTTGTTACTTCTTCTTTTCCACTCTCCACTTCTTTTGGTTGGGAAAAAAATACTCCTGCCACTGCTCGGAGATTGACCGGACAGCTGACTTGACAGGCAACTGCGCAACCACTGTGTATAATGGCTTGTGTATGTGTGTGTGTGTGTGTGTGGGTGGGTGGGTGGGTGGGTGCGGGTGTGTGTGTGTTTTGTGTGTTAGGGAAAAAGGGGGGGGGGAAGGCGCGCATACACACACACGCATATATATATATATATATATAATATATATATATATATATATATATATATATATATATATATATATATATATATATATATATATATATATGGGTGGATGGGTGTGTGTGTTTTGTGTGTTAGGGAAAAATAGGGGGAGGCGCGCGCACACACACACACACACACACACACACACATATATATATATATATAATATCTGCAAGTGCTGGGCATTCAAAGAGGTAATATTGGAGGCAATAAAATCCCCTGAGGCTTCAGAAATCTGGTTTTACAGAAAACTGATGAAATTCTCTTGGACAGCCAAAATGAACAAGCTAAATTTTTGAGAAATCGTGCCCAGCTGTCAAAATCGCCCACTATTTCTCCTCGCTGGTAATCTTCGTCTCTAATATATATATTATATATATATATATATATATATATATATATATATATATATATATATATATATATATATATATATATATATATATATATATATACTTTTACATTTTATGAGAAGCCTGTCTAGATGAAATAATACAACGACGATAATAGCAACATGATTCCACTCAGGAAGCAGACGCAGTTTGTGTTTCCACAAAGTGTAACGCATATCAAGACACGACGACACCGGATATTGACGCGGGTGAAATGCAATCATTGCAAGTATAATGGAGCGTAGTCTGCAATACTCAAGCGCAGACTAGAGTTTATGATGTGCAACATGTCAGGGATTATATCTCTAATATGTGTGCATATCAGTGGTCTGTCTGTCTGTCTGTCTGTCTGTCTGTCTGTCCGTCCGTCCGTCCGTCCGTCCGTCCGTCCGCCCGTCCGCCCGTCCGTCCGTCCGCCCGCCCGTCCGTCCGTCCGTCCGTCATATCGGCACCCTGACCGATCTGAATGTCTGTTGATAGGTCGGTCCGAAAGAGAGACGGACAGGCAAGCAGACTACATCTATGCATACACACATCCGGATTAACTATACATTAAAAAAAATATGATGGTCATCATATGCCATCTCCGCATTGAAAATTGCATGTAATAGTCTTCAGCTCCCCTTGTCCTGCGTCGCCATGGTGTTTTCATAATGACTTCTTCTAATTCACCGCTTGATACTGTCTACTCCCATGTAACGCCGTCGTTCTCTTACAGGCTTTTCTATAGCACACATTACAATCATAAAGCTCTCTCTCTCTCTCTCTCTCTCTCTCTCTCTCTCTCCCCTCTCTCTCTCCCCTCTCTCTCTCCCATCTCTCCCCCTCTCTCTCCCCATCTCTCCCCCCTCTCTCTCCCCCCTCTCTCTCTCTCCCTCTCTCCCCACTCTCTCTCTCCCCTCTCTCTCCCCTCTCTCTCCCCCTCTCTCTCTCTCTCTCTCTCTCTCTCTCTCTCTCTCTCTCTCTCTCTCTCTCTCTCTCTCTCTCTCTCTCTCTCTCTGTTATAGGAGAAGAAAGATACGATCGACTCCTGGAACAGGTGCATGGAAACTGTTATGACATTAACGTTACAGAACCATTTCTTCAGCCATCAATGCGCGTGCGCGTGCACGTTATGCTTATTGGTTGCTAAAAGCAATTGCACGGATATATACACAATCATTGCCAAAGTATTTAAAAGAAAACAATAAAAACATGCGTCAATCAAGTTAGCGTTCCGTCGGCAAGCAGTGCAGGAAACCCACCAGAACTTGTCGAAATCAGTGAATATATCATCATCATCAAGTGCCTTGCCAGCTGGCGTAGGCGTTCATGGCTCTCCACATATCTCGGTATTTGGTTTTCTGGATTAACTCTGCTGATGATATTCCTCCATCCACCGTCTCCATCCATCCAGCATCACTTCTCTTGGTCTGCCTCTGTCTCTCCTCCTCTCGATCGATCTTGTTGTCATGTTGTTCTCCAGTGCCACACTTCTCATGTTTTGACCAAAGAAAGCTGTTTGTCTCTTTCTTGTTATTGTATATTGTGTTCTAGATTCATTAGCCTCTTTCAGGTAATCGTTGTTAGTTACTCTTGTAGTCCAACTAATGAATATATATAATTGCTATTATAGTGAGGGCGCGTTGTGTTTGTTAAAGAAACTACTACCAAAATAAGCACACTCATCTTATTTATGCTTTCTTAAATTTGACTTTTAAAATTAGTATATAGGTATCTGCATATCTTGAACAATCAAATTGCCGAACAGTCCGGATTGACAAACTTCTCCCGTTAACGTCTATAGTATAAGTGGGTGCAAATGGATGGAGGGAAATAGAAGAGGTCTAATCAACACGACAAAGCCACGACGAGGCGTGAAATTGGCAACATATTGCTGTAGTTTACAGAAAACTATTTATTTATTCTGTGCAACAGCTGCCACTCGATTTAGTTCACTGGCGTACAGCTAGACTTCCGGGATGATTAATTTCTCACATGAATGCATGCTTGATAAACCTTTGTTAATTGATCTGTCCCTTTCTTTTTACCCTTGTGGAATCAAATTACATTTCTTTGTGTTAAATTGTTCAAATTTAGAGTTCAAATTTCAAATTTGAGAGTGAATGTTAGGTTACTTTCTTTGTTTAACGTGTTACATTGGGGAGTGTTTGGTTGCAGTAAATGTTGTTTTAAATATGTAGTAAATGCTGTCGTTGTAGGACAACATTTTATGATCGTCTGCAAGAAGAAAGTTTTACCACAATGTAACATCCAAGTACATGGGAATGTTCTTCAAACAAGTGAATCGGTACAGTCATAACATCTGATAGTACGTGCTTTGTAGAGATTAGAACAAGGATCGCTATGGCAAAGATAGCCAATTCAAGCTGGAAAACATACCAACCAATTAACGACTGTCAATTGGAATGATGTCAATTGGATAGAAAACCTATAGATAAAAGTCATGCGGTGACAGTGGTTAAGAAAATTCAGATGATACTCACTTAACAAGATGACCCTAAATCGCATGATGTTAAAGTTGATGTGTGTCGCGTTATTCGCGTGTCCTGGGCATAACTTTCTCTCTCTCTCTCTCTCTCTCTCTCTCTCTCTCTCTCTCTCTCTCTCTCTCTCTCTCTCTCTCTCTCTCTCTGTCTCTCTCTCTCTCTGTCTCTCTCTCTCTGTCTCTCTCTCACACACATACATACACACACACACACATACTATATCGACATGTATTTTTCGCCTTGTTGTTGTCATGTGTAATTTATCTAGCACAAGATCATTATTGTTCAGTCGTGGCATCTTCAACAGTACTTGATTCCTGTCGGGTGGACACATCCCGTAGTGATATTTAAGTGGCTCTCTATTCTGTCTGACATAATTGTCCGAATAACATGGTTTCACAGCGGTAGCACACTTCATCTAGCTTCTTATAAACAAGATAATTGAAATGATTGTAAAAAGGTGTGCCTGAGCGTTTGTCGGGAAAGGGACGTGGATTAAACCGCTTCGCAAAAGGGACACCAAGTGTGCGGCCTTGCTTTAGAATTTGCACATTACACATCGTAGAGTAAGTGATATTAGGGATCGAATACAAGTGTAAAGGATATAAAGGATTGTCGCCGAGGTTATGTAATCTTACGAGTGAGATACGCTTTTGTTATGAGACTGCAAGAAGAAATAGAAATGAACGACAGTAGCTTCCTGGCAGCGATATAACTTAGTACCAAAGGTGGGTGAGCATTATTGCGGGCTGTTGATAAGGTCTGAGTTTAGAATGGCCGCTGGATGAGGCAGTCGCTAGGGAATATTGAAATCAGGATTTATGTTGTTGAAATCTCACATTCTAATGATAAACATGTGTATCAAAAGGAGCGTATGTGCATTTTAAGTAGTTTATTAAGTATCCACATTTCGCACCAGTGTTTGCCAAAGGAAATGTTGGCTATGCCAGGGGAGGGAAATGAAGCGAGCACGCACGCACGCACGCACCCAAACCAGAAGTAGAAACGGTAAGCTATACTATAACACGATCACAAGTAATAAAATAGTCGTTGCCTTCGTCAGCGCGCGCGCACGCGCGCACACACACGCACACACACAAGCTCACACGAACACACACACACACACGCGCGCTTTCATGCACGCACGCTCTCACGCACACACACACACCGACATAATTATATATATATATATATATATATATATATATATATATATATATATAGATATATATATATATATATATATATAAAAGAATGTATGTCTGTATGTTATTTATGCGTTCGCGTACGGTCCATCCGATTGAGATGAAAGTTTCTACACGTCTTCCACTCATTCCCGTGCTACCAACTGTCATAGTTTTTTTTTAGTATACAAACAGTTATTTACTTAATATTATTTAATATTTCAATTTACATTATAATGTATTTATAGCGAGGGGACATAACTTCTATAGTTTGTTTTTTGTTGTTGTTGCCTCAATATAAAATTCAATATCTCAGTAAGCAACTGAGGGAAAATGATGAGATTTAGTATATAACCTTATCATTATGTCCACCCAACAAAAAATCTTTTGTTCTGGAGATTTTACAGCAGATTTCAAAGTTTGATTATATGGGGTATATAAATTACGAATTAGAGATTCATCATCATCATCAAGTGCCGTGCCGGCTGGCGTAGGCGTTCATGGTTCTCCATAGATCTCGGTCTTTGGTTTTCTGGATCAACTCTGCTGCTGATATTCCTCCATGCCACCGTCTCAATCCATCCAGCATCACTTCTCTTGGTCTACCTCTGCCTCTCTTCCCCTCGATCTTTCCAGTTGTTACGATGTTCTCCAATGCCTCTCTTCTCATCACATGACCGAAGAAAGCTGTTTGTCTCTGTCTTATTGTTGTATATAATGTTCTAGTTTCATTAGCCTATTTCAGGCAGTCGTCGTTAGTTACTATGGCAGTCCAAGGAATTCGCAACATTCGTCTCAGGAACCACATCTCTGTTGCTTCTAATTTCTTCTTAATTTGTTCATTTACATTCCAAGATTCACTGCCATACAGCAAAACTGGTTCTACATAGCATTTCAGAACTTTCTTTCTTACATTCAGTGATAGTGACTTATTGCATAAGATACTCTTCATTTTCTGAAATGCGGCTTTTGCCTGCCCTATTCTGCTCCTAATCTCTGTTGTACATCTTCCATCTGATGTTATAAATGCCCCTAGGTATCTAAAATTATCAACTTGGTTAAGGATTTTCCCTTCTATTTCTATGTCACATTTTGGTGTCACCATTTTCTTTGATATTACCATTGTTACTGTAGAGATTACGTCCATCATTTTAACAGTATTACAGCTTCACCAAGACACGTCCCCACATTTTTTAAAATTTTCACGTGATTTCCGTTTTGAAACAAACAGCGCGAAGATTCAGAGGTGTCTCTAAATGGGGGTTCTTTCATGAAACTTGATTATATAAATAAACTAGCTGACAAGGCCCGGCTTCTGGCGGGGATCTATCTATCTATCTATCTATCTATCTATCTATCTATCTATCTATCTATCTATCTATCTATCTATCTATCTATCTATCTATCTATCTATCTGTCTGTCTGTCTGTCTGTCTGTCTGTCTGTCTGTCTGTCTGTCTGTCTGTCTGCTTGCCTGCCTGCCTGCCTGCCTGCCTGCCTGCCTGCCTGCCTGCCTGCCTGCCTGCCTGCCTGGCTGGCTGGCTGGCTGGCTGGCTGGCTGGCTGGCTGGCTGTCTGTCTGTCTGTCTGTCTGTCTATCTAATCTACCTACCCGACAGATATCTATCTATCTATCTATCTATCTATCTATCTATCTATCTATCTATCTATCTATCTATCTATCTATCTATCTATCTATCTATCTATCTATCTATCTATCTATCTATCCAATCTGTCTGTCTGTCTGTCTGTCTGCCTGCCTGCCGGCCGGCCGGCCGGCCCACCCACCCACCCACTGACCGACGGACCCACCCAGTCAGCCAGCCATCCACCCACCTACCCACCCATCCACCCACCCACCCACCCACCTTTCTGCCTACCTACCCACCTACTTTTCTGTCTGTGTCTATCTGTTTGTCTATCTGTCTGTCTGTCCGCGCTATTAAATATTGATAAAAGTTACTGGAAAAAACGTCAGGACCATGTGTTGAAAGAGGAAGAGGACTATTGGAGAAAGGATGGATTGAATTTTATGCAACCGAGAGCAATCATCAACCTACTGGAATCGTCCGACACAGATTAAGGTCTGAGCAGATCGCAGACCTTAATCTACGTACACACTTACTGGGATATTTTGCTCCAACTATTCAGACGAATTGCAGGCCCTAAACATAACAGCATCAGCATCAGCTGAAGAAACAAGAAGGAAATGAAAAATAAGGAAAGAAATATATTCCTTCTACTTTCCTGTTAATTTACAAATTATTTACCCTGTGCCTCTGTAAATTCTCTGTCTTTACTAATATTACACATTGCACCCCTCTCGGGATTCTCCGTGGTGAAGTGGTCAAGCCGTCTGACTCTGGCTCCGAAGGTTGTATGTTCGATTCCGGGCCGCGTCCTTCATTTCACGAGTGCATTTTTTCCGGAGACTCCCGAGGGTCGTCGCTGGAGCTACGGAGTTCGTGCTTTGTGCGACGCTTTCCGCGCTGCGGGAAGAAACTGAGCCATATGGGATAAAAACCCGGTGCAATGCAGCCGATCCTGTCGATTTTAAGCTAGTTCTTTCATTGCACCCACTCCCATATGAATCCGGATACGCCTTTATGTGTCATCAGAATTTGCAGGTCTCCCATTACCGTAAAAATAACTTTGTTAGCAAGAAATCACTAGTTGTTCAGCACAACATCAAAGGAATGTTGCCGATTTCAATGGTTTAAGTTGTTTTTGGACCTATCAAAGACATATTCCTTGGGTGGGGGTAAATATAAGACGGCTGGAAAAATCTCATAACGATGCAACAGACAGTTTTCAAAACTATAATAGCATTGCTATATATGTAAAATTGTTGCATATTTCTCAAGTAGGTGGACCCTTTCGCTACAGTTATCTACAGGCATATGCGTTATACCCCTCCACCTAAATCCTCCTCCTCCTCTCTCCTCCTCCTTCCTCTCCCTGCTCCTCCTCCACATTTCTCCCTCCTCCTCCTCCCTCCTCCTCCCTCTCCCTGCTCCTCCCTCATCCGTCCTCCTCCCTCCTCCTAATCCTCCTCTTCCCTCCTCCTTCCTCCTCCTTCCTCCACCTTCCTCCACCTCCTCCCTTCTCCTCCTCCATCTACCTCCTCCTCCCTCCTCCTCCTCCCTCCTCGTCCTCCCTCCTCGTCCTTCCTCCTAATCCCTCCTCCTCTCTCCTACTCCCGCCTCCCCCTCCCTCCTCCTCCCTCCTCCTCCTCCATCCTCCTCCCTCCTCCTCCCTTCACCTCCATCCTCCTCCCTCCTCCTCCCTCTTCCTCCCCTCCCTCTTCCTCCCCTCCCTCCTCCTCATCCCTCCTCCTACCTCCTCTCTCCTCCTCCCTCCTCTTCCTCCCTCTTCCTCCCCCTCCTCCTCCTCAATCCTCCTCCTCTCCCTCCCTCCTCCCTCTTCTTCCTCCCTCCTCCTCCTTCTCCTCTCTCCTCCTCCTCCTCCCTTCCTCCTCCCTCTTCCTCCCTCCTCCTCCTCCTCTCTTCTCCTCCTCTCTGCTCCTCCTCCCTTCTGCTCCTCCCTCCTCCTCCCTCATCCACCTCCCTCTTCCTCCTCCTTCCTCCTCCTCCTTTTTCTTCTTCTGCTGCTGCTGTTGCCGCTGCTGCTCCATTTACCCAAGTTAATTGTTGGGGGAAGATGTACAGATCTTTCAAGTGCTCTTTCTAATGCTTTTTCTAAGTTGGTCTTCGTTTATCTAAGGTTGTTCTAACTGCAACCAATAAATTATTAGACAGACAGACCGACCGACCGACCGACAGAGAGACAGACCGACCGACCGACCGACCGATCGACCGACCGACCGACCGACCGACCGGCAGGCAGGCAGACAGACAGACAGACAGACAGAGGGACAGACAGACAGATAGTCGGGAAGGGAGCTTATGTGACTACTTATGTGAATTAAATGAGAAGCTCCACCCCGGGGACTGGGCGAAGCCGGGTCGGGTCAGACAGACAGACATACAGACAGATAGACAAACAGACGGACAGATAGTCGGGAACGGGAACGGAAGCTTATGTGACTACTTATGTGAATTAAATGAGAAGCTCCACCCCGGGGACTGGGCGAAGCCGGGCCGAGTCAGACAGACAGACAGACAGACAGACAGACAGACAGTCGGGAACGGGAACATATATGACTACTTATATGAACTAAATTAGATGCGAAGCCGCGCCGGGTCAGATAGATAGACAGACAGACAGACAGATAGTCTGGAACGGGAGCTTTTATGACTACTTATATGAATTAAATGAGATGCTCCCCACCAGAGGCTGGGCGAAGCCGGGCCGGGTCAGACAGACAGACAGGACCAGACAGACAGACAGACAGGACCAGACCAGACCAGACAGTCGGGAACGGGAACGGGAGCTTATATGACTACTTATATGAATTAAATGAGATGCTCCCCACCAGGAGCTGGGCGAAGCCGGGCCGGGTCAGACAGACAGACAGACAGACAAGCAGACAGATAGATCCCCGCCAGGGGCTGGGCGAAGCCGGGCCGGGTCAGCTAGTATAATATAAAAACACTACATGAAAATATAAATATACAAGTTACGTATCTGTATCCTTGTTGTGAGCTTGACACGTCTTTCATTGGATGAGCGTGTGTGATTCTAATGGGGGGAGGGGAAGAAGACGAAGACCACAACATAGATGGATTCAAAATACGGTAGATAATTTACACCAGACAGGAACATGGAGACACTTAGAACGTCTATTATAGTGGGAGAAGTTCTGCACAGGACAGGATTAATGAAATGAAAAACACTTTTTGCGTATTCGGGACTTGAAACCGAGAAACTGCCCTGTGTAAGGCCGGTATTCTAGCCACTCGATCTACCACCTCCAAACTGCGTAAAGTTGAATCCAAGACTCCGTTCAATGTGATGCGCAGATGACAGGCAGCGTAGTATTACCCCTCCCCGAAATATTGCCAGTCTTATCGATTTTCATGCCGAGTTTGTGTTATCATCTATGAATTTAAGTCGGCGACGTTGTTTGTAGCACCGGCATCTTGATGCTCAATATGCCTCCTCTTTCTCCTGATTTTACCATTACCCGACCTTCCACAACTTTCCCTACACATTGCGTAATCTCTTCACCCCCGCTTCTCTCTCTCTCTCTCTCTCTCTCTCTCTCTCTCTCTCTCTCTCTCTCTCTCTCTCTCTCCCTCCCTCCCTCCCCCTCCCTCATATTGTAATTTAAAGAAAGAAAAAACCTACCAAAACAACATCTCCTGATCGCCACGCCTCCCCCAGTTGTCTGACAACCTTGGCGATCTTGTTTGTCTCAAGTTATTCCCGGTCAGGTTTTCAGGAATAACGTTTTTGATTTTAATCATTCAGTCTTTCTCCTTGCGTCGTCCTCTTCCTCTCCAGTTGTTCTGCTGTATTACACGCTCTTTATATCACATGTTTTGCTGTTATTAATCTTCTGCAAATGTTCTCTTTACATTGGTTAAGCGTCTCAAAGCTCTTTATGTTGGTTATGTGTCTTAAAGCTTTTTACGTTGGTTATGCGTCTTATCGCTCTCATACCACTCATCAGTCACCATCTGCGGACGCTACCCTATCCTTTTCTAGACAATGTTCACCTGGGCAATGGTTACTTAAGTTTGGTTTTGCAAAGATCAGCATCTTCCACACAGGTACTTATATAAGTATTATTTATTTGTCCCGAAGCAGTGTCATGTTTCTGTTTTCTGTGATGTAACAGGGCCATCCCACTTTCTAGGCCTGAATGCACGGAGAAATTGTGTCCTGTCGTTCCCTCACATAGCGGGACGACGAGCTCAGGCGTCGAACCCGCACCCGCACGCATTATGACACTATCATCGGAGATCCATATCACCTTCGCCAACACGCCAGCCACATATGTGAGATCTTGAGTATTGTTCTGGAGATGCTCCTAGATGGAAGGGGGCTAGTCGACAGTCCAGTGTCCTTAGAGGCGTATCCCGCATCGCATAATACGTGCATATTGATTTCCAGAGTTATTCTTCTTCCCTTATACTTAGACTTGCACTTCGTTGGTAGGATTTTGCAGCTACAGTTTTCTACTGGATGGGGCAGTCGCACGCCATCACTCCTCCGCCAGCCCTTAATAGATGTCCATGGGCGGCTACGGTGTTTCTGTGCTTTTCTTTTTACATGGGTACAGGTAATACACTAGCGGGACACAGTACATAGCAGAGCTATATCATATTCAAGACTATGGTGAACGTCCACCAATACTTGCCGCAGAAGTTGAGGATGCACTACATTACACGAAGAAAAGAAAAGGCACCCAGGCCAGACAACAGTATGTTGGAGGAAATTGAGGCCTTTTGGGGATTTTGGAATCGGAATAATATCATTTTAAATTGATATCAATAATAGTGGGTACATTCCCGACGATCTATTGAAATCTATATGTGTGCCTGTGCCATAGAAACCAGGTGCCTTAGAATGGGAAGATCACATAATAAGTCTTATGAGTCACATGACAAAGCTGTTACTGAGGATAATTATGAGAAGGGTAGGAAAAAAGATAAAACCAGAAATCAAATCATGAACAATGTGGATTTGTAGAGAGAAAGTTCACACACAACGCCATATGCATTTTCAGTTCACTATTAGAAATCAATGGCAAACTACTGAACGTAACACTTGCCTAGTACATCAACAGCAGCTGAAACTGCTGGTGTTGACTGCAACGTCCCGTAAGGGATACGCAACAATTTTTTTTTTTTTAATTAGAAGGAGCTATAGAAGCAAAAACACACCTGTACATATATTTCGTAGATTACCAGAAGTGCCTGACAGTGGGAAACAAGAGGGAATAAAGTACTAGAAGAATCAAATATTGATGACAAAGATCTGCGAATAATAAAGAACGTATATGGTAGCAAACGGCAACGATAAGAATCAACATCCATCCATCATGTGCCATGCCGATAAGCGTGGGCGGTCATGTTATGCCATCTCACTCGATCACTAGAGTCGTGGATAAGCTCTGTGTCTCGACCATGCCACCTGGCCAAGCCATCCAGGTGTTTACGTCTCGATCTTCCCCTTGGTCTCTTCCCTTCGATCTTGCCAGTCGTCACCACGTTTTCCAAGTCTTTTCTTCTCATAACATGCCCAAACAATTTTGATTGTCTACGTCTACTGACTCTAATCAGTTTACCATCTTCATTTGTTTCTTGAAGGACTTGTTCATTGGTTTTTCTGTCTGTCTATGGTATTCTTTGCATTTTACTCAGCCATCAGACGTTTTTCAGCTCTTGACTGCTCATTGTCCACGCTTCACATCCATACAAAAGTATAGGTTCTATGTAGTTACATACATAAATACACATAGTATTGTTTGGCGCTTACAGAAGGAGAATAAGGAAGTAGAGACTAGAGGACGCACTAGACAACATACAATTTGAAAGCTATATTTACCGATAGGGATTCGAACCTGTCACCTCCAAATGGCGACAGCGCCTCGCTGCAGGAACAAGTGTACTTCGACGCATGGCTAACTAGACACTCTATGTAGCACTTCAACACTCTTTTTCTCGCTTCAATCGATATCTTTTTATTGGTCAATATGTTTTTCATCTAGCAAAAGGCTACCTTCGCAATGGCAATTCGTGTTTTAATCTCTTCAAGGTATCTCCCATAAGATGTTATGACTGTTCCGATAATCAACAACCCATTAGGAATATTTCAGTGCATGAAGATTGGTGTCAGACAAGAAGGTTTTGTGCCCAAGACAGTTCTTACATACATCTACTTTTTTCCGCTTTTATTACTCGCACTTTTAACTGGGGGATGAGTGGTCTCGAGGTATGGTGTCCGCCTCGAGTGCTGGAGGTCCCGGGTTAAAGGCCCGGTGAGGGCCGGGATATTTTCACGTGGACTTCTAGTAACAAAATGTCCCCTGTCTCTGGGTAGTGAGATAGGACGCCCTTGTGTATTGTTGCGCATTTTAAAAAAATCCCTTGACAGTTAAAAAACGAAAAAGAGTAGCCTAACGGCGCTGCCCGGGCAAATTTTCTAGTTAAAAATCTACCCAAAGTATTTTCAGGATCCTCGCCGGTGCTACGTAGTTCGTGCACTGAGCTGAGATTCTCCGGACCCAGGCTTGAGTTAGGAGTAGAACGGAGCACTTATGGGTTACACCCGTATGCCGTGATGTTGATCCGTCGACCAAACTAAACTAAACTAAACTAAACTAAACTAAACTACTTTTAATTGTTTCTGCCCCAGACAGATGTTATATAAAACCACTCTGGCTCATATATTACGTTAACTTTCTGTTAAAGGCAATTTTATTTTTGCGCTCGCTCGCTTTGACCTCAAGAGTAGGTCCATACACACTATTTGTAGTAGAGCAGGACTGAATTTTGCATGTAGATTAGCCTTTCCTATTAACAGAGTCCCCCACCAACAGGCGGACACACTTCGACTTCAGGGGTACCTGTAATTTACGTACACAAGTCAAGGTCGTCAGATCAACATTTTAGTCATGCTGTCCGGTGTAGGGGTTGAACCCCTAACCTCGGCATCAGCACACCGGATGTTTAAGAACTCGCGTTCTTACCCATTCGACCATGCTGACCTGCTTTAATACTATTGTTGCCATGCATTACTTTGCCCCATTATCTCCAAGACAGTTGTTACATAAACCTACCTTAACTCGTCCTATCCCATACAGTTGTCACATTTATTAGTCTAGAGAATTGTTACATAAACCCACTCTGTCCCATATATTAATTGTTTTCTTTCTGTTCCAGACAATTGTTACTTAAAATCACTATGGCCCATGCATTACTTTAAATTCTTTCTGTCCCAGACATATGTTACAGACGCCTGCTTTTCACTGCATAGTACTTTAACGACTCATGTCCCAGATAGTTATTTCATATACCCTCTTTGTGTCATGTATTTAACCTTTTCTGTTCCAGTTGTTGCATAAACCGACGCTGTCTCACGTATTACTTGAACTGCTTTCCCAATAGATAGTGAGCTGAAAGTGAAAGAGAATGTATAGGGAAAACGCGAAGACCTCTTACTGACAACTTGGTTCACAGAGGAACCTAATCTATCTGCTGAGAGTGATTGTATAAACAACTGGCAGCAGAAACAGAAGTCCCAGAAAGTTATACTTTTATTACAATAACTGTCAGCAAGTTTAGTCAATTGTTTCACTATTTTCTTTTTAGTCTTCTTCTCTTCTTCCAATTACCTCAGTGAAGTGTTGATGTGAGACATAAGGATTATTTGTGCGCTCTTTCCATTGTACTTTGAAAGGTTCTTGATACCATCACTCCTTCACTCCTTTGCCCTGTATCCATCGTGTTTCTTCAATGCGGATATTTTTGTTTGAACAGTGGTTCTCAGCCTTTTTTTTGGGGGGGGGGGGGCCATGCACCCCTTCACCATATGTTCAGAACGTCATTCCCACCCTTTCGTATTTCTTCCCAATAAATCTTCCCTCCCGTACACAGTATACGTAAAAATGGAAGCTAAATTTAATAACACATACTAGAACAAGTCTAGACGGCTACATAAAACGTAATTTGCGGGTCTACTTACGTTATAAAACGAATTTCAGAAGGGCGAGAAGTACAGAACCGTGAAGTATGGGGGGAAAAAACAATATCAAGTAATCGGTTCTTCTGTTAACGCGATCTCAAGATAATCTTACCCCCCTCCCTTCCCCCATTCAATGGAAACCCTAAAATATCTTCTCACCCCACCCGGGGAGGAAATTCCCCAACTGTTGAGAACCACTGTGTTAGAATCTACCAGGCCATTCTTGTGAGGTGGCCAAGCTATTTAATCCGTTGTATTTTAATGAACTGCATGACTGGTGTTATACCTAGTATTTTTCTAATTTTATCTTTCCCAATTCTGTCTCTCACAGTTACTCTTGCAGCTCTCCTGAGGCATCTCATCTCTTCTTTTTTTTTCTCTCCAGAGTTCCATCTATACGGGACGGGGTTTCTGAATGTTTGTCTATCACGATTGTCTCAATATTTTGCATCTTTATTTTCATATTGTATTTCACACACTTGGTATTGAATTGATTTAGAAGATTCTGAAGGCTGCCTTCACTCTCTGCCATTAATACTTGGTTGTCCGGAAATAAGAATTCTGAAATGTTTTTTTGAATTCTGAATTCTGACTCTTCTTCGCTATCTGTTTCTAAGCATAAATTATCAATGTATGTTATAAAAAGTAGGGGAGTACACATCCTTTTCAAACGCATGAATTAATTTCGAAAGATGTTGAAGTATCTGTTTGTTGTTGTTGTTGTTGTTGTTGTTGTTGTTGTTGTTGTTGTTGTTGTTGTTGTTGTTGTTGTTTTGGTTGTTGTTCAACTATTGGCCGGACTCCATGGCAAAGGCGTTACGGACGCGGTTCGTGATTTCGCTTACCTGCGTTCGAAACATGCCTGCGACCGATTTGGCAGCAGACCGTGTCGCGCTGGATTTTAACGTGGTGGTATGGAAGCCGGTCTTTCAGAAAGCAATGGCAAACTACTGAAAGTAAAACTTCCCAAGACACCAACAACAGTAATGCTGCTGTTGACAGCTATGTCCTGTAAAATAGGGTATGCAAAAAAAAAAAAAAAAAAAAAAAATCACACACACACACACAACTATTGCCTGACGTTTGTCACTATCGCACTACGTTTATTTGGAGAAATCTAGTCTCAAATCTGTTGAGTATGAAGACAGTAGTTAAAAAAATTCGATTAGTCCACAGTCCTCTGATTTATTCAGGATAAAGTACACTTATCCGAGACTGTGTATTCGTATTTAGAATGTCGATTCAAAGATTGCCGCTTACACTTGCCCTTTGATGGGATGAGGGATTGCGCAATGCATATTTTTCCATTTCCTATTTCCGCGCCGTGTTCTTACTTTCGGCCAAGTTCATCTAGTCTATGGAACTTTTTAGGTGTATATGATTTCTCCCATTAGAACACGATATACCATTTTTACTTTAGCTCTTCTCGCAGTTTGATAATTCAGAAAGCGCTTGTCGCAGTTTGGTAATGCAAAAAGCTCTTCTCGCAGTTTGATAATACAGAAAGCTCTTCTATCAGTTTGATATTACAGAAAGCTCTTCTCGCAGTTTGATAATCCAGAAAGCGCTTCTCGCAGCTTGATAATATAGAAAGCTCTTCTCGCAGTTTGCTAATCCAGAAAGCTCTTCTCGCAGTTTGATAATCCAGAAAGCGCTTCTCGCAGCTTGATAATATAGAAAGAGCATGTTATACTCACGCCATTTATTCATTCATTTGGAAGGATTTGCTGTCCTGATGTATTATTTGGTGTACAAGAGGAAGCAGGCGTATAACTGCTATTCTGATTCAGTTCTTTATGTGAGAGGCAGCAAAAATTATACTTCTTTTTGTTGTCATGTAGCTCCTTTTTATTTGACTAGCAAAAACGAACGCGTGTTTAATTGTCTTGCAATATTTTGTTTCATAGACATGAAAGAACTAATTTACCGGTATAGGGAGAGAACCCCATAAATCGCCATCAATGCACCGGAAGTTTCAGATCGAACGCTCTTATCCTTTCTGCAGCGGCGACTTCCATTTTTTTTAAAAATGTGGGTAAAATGTTTATAGCTGTTGATGTGAGACATAAGGATTATTTGTGCGCTCTTTCTACAGCTGTTTATTCTCTTATTCTAATTGTTAGTTTAGCTTAGCTCATCATTTGAAAAGTAAGAATTAACGTCTAGCTGAAACTGTTGCGATTTGTATGGACAAATCGTTGTTATGAAAACCAACAGACAAGATAGTTTAAAATTATGTGGTAGATAAGTGAAATTACCGTGGTGTCATGTACGATAAAGTAAGACATGTCAACATGATGAAGATGCTTGCAGATTTACAAATTGATGAGAAGGATCTTAGAATTGTAAGAAACATACGAGGGGAAATCAATAAGTAAGTCACAAATGGCTATAGAAAGATAACTAAATATGATAACAACTTGAAACCATTTTTATACATACATTGTCCCTTTATTTCTCAACATAATTTCTACCAACATTAATGCACTTATCCCATCGTTTTACCAGACCTCTTAAACCGGCTGCATAGAACTGTGTGCTCTGTTTTCTAAACCATGTTTTCACTTTACATTCAACTTCGGCGTCATTCGCGAAATGTCTTCCGCCAAGGTGAATTTTCAGTGGATCAAAAAGGTGGAAATCGCTAGGGGCTAAGTCGGGATTGTAAGATGGACGTTACTCGCCTGTCACCTCTAACCATCTCTTCCACCCGCTGCACGGATGCTTCTGTTGCAATCTCAACAGGACGACCAGATCGGAGTTCATCAACAATTTTAGAGCGTCCTTGAGAAAAATTTTTAACCAGCTATGCACCGCTTTACGGGACAAACATTTGTCAGCATAAACAGGAAGCATTTCCCTATGAATGTCCTTTGCAGGTAGTCCTTTTGCCCCCCCCCCCCAAAAAAAAAACCGCACAACAGCACGTTGCTCTATGGTTGTACACCCCGTAAGTACAGTCGCCATTTTGGTTATGCGCTGAGCATGCGCATGAGACACCTAGCGCCACCTGACGAACGGGAATATAAAGTTCGATGTTGCTGTCACCTAATGACACATGTATAAAACACCAACTACATTTACCTGCCATCCCACAGAACTGTGTGACTTACTTATTGACTCGCCTTCGTATAATGGAAACAATAAGCTACCATTAAGATTTATAATGAAGTAGGTCAATATCAGCATATTAAGAGAGGTATGCGACAGCGATGTGTAATGTCTGCAGATCTTTTTTCCCTATACAGTGAACATATTTTTCGAAATGTAGAAGATGTGAGAGGAATCACCACTGGGGGACGTAAAATCGAAAACATTATATATGCTGATAAAACAGTATTGATTGCAGAAAATGAACAGTATTTAGTAAATGAGGTTATTGTACGCAACTAGGGTTAGAATTAAATTATAAGAAGACACAGATTATGGTTGACACTAAGAAGAAAAAATACCACAGTGTAATATACGGGTAAATGAGAATATTCTTAAACAAGTTAACCGGTATAACTATCTTGGAACAGTCATAACATCTGATGGGAGGTGCCTTGAAGCGATTATTACAAGAATCGATGTGGCGAAGGCAGCCGTTAGCAAAACTGAAAACATGCTGACATGCAACGAGAAAAAAAGAGTGTTAAAGTGCTATTTAGAACCAGTACTTTTGTAAGGATGTGAGACGTGGACAGTGAGCAGACAAGCTGAAAAATATCAAATGGGGCTGTGGAAATGTTGTTTCTGAAGAAAATGCAAAGAAAACCATGGACAGACGAAAAAAAAAAATCCTTCAAGAGGCAGATGAAAGCCGTAAACTGATTAGAGAAATTAAACCTAGACAGTCAGAATTGCTTGGACATGTCGCGAGAAGAAATTAACTAGAGAACTTGGTGACAACTGGCAAGATTGGGGGGGGGGGGGAAGAGAGAACAAGGGGAAGACAGAGAAGTACATACCTCGATGGCTTGGCCACGTGGCATGATCGAGACAAGAACACGGAGCTGATCCACGACTCTGGTGATCGTGTAAGATGACGAAACATGCCTGCTCACGCTGATCGCTATGTCACATGATGATGATGATGATGATGATGTATATTTCAGCTTGATAGATCCGTTGGTTTGATCTTCAATTACTTCAGCACTATACACGAGATGCGGGAGAAATGTAGTACATTGTGCAATCTATTGTTTATTTTTTTGTTAGTCAAGTGCGTCTAATTATTGTTATTTTTCGTTTTAGTTCTTCATTGGAGACAAAGGATCTGTTGTGAACTAAATGAAACCTTTAGAATAAAAAAAAAATGAGATTTAATTCCCAATTCAGATCTTAGGTTACTGACCTCCCACATGTCAATATGCTTTATTTTATGTGCTTTATTTAGCATGTATGCTTTTAGTGCCATAGCAAATATGATATAATTTTTTGTTCATAATAAGAGACAAAATTGCCCTACTGTGTATGGCCGTCCTTTTGATAATTAGCATCTGTATTTATAATTGCACTTCTGATCAGACACGATGCATATAGTTGTGTATATTAACTTTGGGCAGCAAGTTTTGTTACTTTTCCGAGCTTATACAAGCCTGATATGAAATCCGCAAATATCACACCATTGATTTGTGAGGAACTACTATTCGGGTAAAACGCACACCTTGTTTTCCCCCACACCTTGTTTTCCCCCACGATATGAGTGTTTATTTCTGTAAATATTCTTACTGCTTACACATGCATACGGCATGGTCAATGACAGTTAATAGAAAAAAAAGGTTGTTTGTGTTTTTCCATATCAGACTCTCTCTCTCTCTCTCTCTCTCTCTCTCTCTCTCTCTCTCTCTCTCTCTATATATATATATATATATATATATATATATATATATATATATATGTTTGCATATCCTTTACAGGACATCGCTGTCAACATCAGCATCTTTCAGCTGATTGTTATTTCTTGGCAAGATTACGCTCAGTAGTTTGCCATTGCTTTCTGAGCGGCCGGCTCACATACCCCGTAAGTTACCGACGCGATTTGAACCACTGCTGATTCTCACCGTCGTCACGTTACTTACGAGAGTATACGAGATTACGGAGAAAAGTTGCTAACCTCTAGGCCAGGAAGCCGATATATATATATATATATATATATATATATATATATATATATATATATATATATATATATATATGGCTGCACGCCCACACTTTTATTCATACAAAGAAGATATATGTGTGTTAACTTATGGGACAAGGCTAAAATGATAAACCAAGTCTCAATACAAAGCATTCCGCCTGTCATGTAGTGTTTTTCGTGTATTTGTTAGTCTATTTTTGTTTTGTTTGTTCTGTGCTGATGAAGGCTTTGGCCGCAACGTCCATTTTGTTTTTTGTAGTCGTGCTTTGGTAAAGCTCACAATCTACTTCTCGTTTTTCAGTGATTCATTCATCGCCTGTCTGTAGACAGCCGTGACTAACATTGTGTTATTTAATAGTTGCACATGTCTGCCCAAGCTCTGCAGCTTTCTGTGGCCATCTTAACCTGGTAATAATGCACGATGCTGTGGATCATTCGGGTAACGATACGGAGTAGTAACAGTTTCCTACCATGCATATCCTAAGAGTCGACTAAGGATGTATTCGCCATTAGACTACCGGGATCCTTAAGGGAAGCAAAGAATAATGTACGGTAACCTGTCATACATGTAAGAGGCGACGAAGGAGGGTTGGGCATGGGAAATGCCTTCTCTACAGTAGAGAAACCATGGCTGCAAAATAAAGTCAGTCGATCGTAAACAAGCCCAAATATAAAGATCTTTGTTTTGCCAATGTTTCGAAATAATGCCATAAATAATGTTAATTTTTCAGTATTTCATACGCGTCCTCAGTACTTTCGTTATAAATGCCAGAGATAATGCGATTGGTTCGGCATTATGTGCGAATTATCAGTTTCTCTTGTGAGGGTAGCGTGCGCAGAGTGGCTTTGATGTCTTGTTCACATTTTGTGTTGTTATAAAATAAACTGGAGGATACGATAACTCTCTCTGCTCCTGGTGTTGTGGATTGGATGTCAAGCCTTCTCGGATAAGGGCGACAATGTTGTAGTATCTGTGTGCACCTTACACACCTCTTACGACATTCATAGTAGGTTACAGTGTTACTCTTCTTTGCTTCCTTTCTGTATTAGCCCCGTAACACACGGAAGATCAGAAGTATAGCTGTGGTTATTTGTCAGCCAACGATGAAAAGTAAAAGGGTAGTTAAAGATGGAAATCGAAGTGAGTAGGCTGGATAGGCATATGTTCAAGCTAAATTAATATTTTTTTTAAGTTAGTAAAAAAAAAAAAAAAAAAAAAAAAAAAAAACTACGCACATCAAGAATATAGTGTATATGGGTGTGTATGACATTTATTTGGACCATGGCCAGCGCTACGGAGTTAGTGCTCCGTATTGAGATTATCATTTTGCTACCTGTGGACGGGGATGGGAATACGTATAGGCAGGCTTGTCTATGGGACACATTTTTCTGTCGCATCCCATCCCATCCCATGGTAATTTATGCATGTCCCATCCCATTCCATGGGATTCTCATTATAATATTAATATGGGATACAGTTCAAATAAAATATTAAATGTATGAAATTTTAGGTTTAGTGTCTACTAAATAGGGCTACATGTACAAAGATACATGTAAAACGACATAATTTATTAATTTTAATATTCAAGAGTATTATATAAAAAAAAGTTTAATCTAAATATGACAATTCAGTGTCATTCTGACATTCTCATTCTGTTTCTGAGTCACTCTGCTCATTCAGCACATTATCAATTTCCTGCTGATCGACTGTTTCTAATAATTCAGTTAATCCAGGTAATCCCTGAACTATTTCCACAATTTTCATCTTACATGCAAATCTGATACACACAGTGTTTATAACGAGAGCTGGTAACATCTGTTTTCGTAACTTACTCAACAACAATCCAGCTGCACTAAATAAGCGCTCTACTGCTGCTGATGACACTGGTATGGCCAAAACAATTTTCGTACTTGCTTTTTGCAGTGGAAACCTATGTTCATTTTTCCAATAATTTAATGCTTGTCAAGTTGGTTGTCGTAATGTTTGAAACATGGTGACTTCATCCTCAAGGCATTTGTTTCTGGGGTTATCAAACTGAAGTGCTTTGTTTGGTGGAGGATTAAGAAAAAGTAAAATAAGTCAAAATCACTTTTCGGCTTTTGTTTTGCAATTCCTGCTACTTCAAATACGGTAAATGATTCAGACGAAAGATTTAAATCCTTGATGAATGAAATAATAGTTGGAACAACAGACTTGGAAAAAGCGATGCAATCATTGGCGCATTTATTGCAGTCCACATTCCCTTTCTTCTTAGTAACAACTGACTTGACCATGTCTTCTATTTTGGCTTTAATGCCAGCTCTAGTAAGAAATGCTATAGTAACTGCCAGAAAACTGCCGCAATATGGCCAAAGTTTTTCTCCAATAATTTTCTGAAAGTTCTGACAATATTTCTTCACCATGCTGCTGGAAGTTTCTTCGACAATATCAACAATAACTTTGTACAATTGATAGTCTAGGAGGACGTTAACAGTACAATTGAATGAAATGTAGCACCATCAATTTCTAGTTTGTCAACAACAAAAAAGTTTTGAATTTCTCATTTCTGTACAGCATTTCCTTATCTGAGCAATATTCGGAATGTGGTTTAAGAATTCTTCACTGTCTTAATTTGTTCCAGTCACGTCACACTTTTGTAATTTTAATCGCAGGTGACGCACCAAAATGTAATCTTATATAATAAAAGGCTATGTGTATTTATTTATTTATCTATCCGGTGTCCCGTCACAAGATAAAGAATAAATACAGATATGTAAAGAAAAAAGAAGGATAAAAAACTTTAAAAAGGTACAAATTAAAAAAAATAATTAAGGGTAGCTCTGACGTAGATCAAGTTGCTATGACATGGCTACTGTCTCATGGGAAATACAAATGGGAATTACTTTCCCATGGCGAAGCCTGCGTGTAGGGGTTCTTGTTTGGAATAAAGGTGAATGGTCACAAACCGGACCAGTACTTGGCAACATCTTACATGTTGTCATTAATTTCTCTGTCTGTCTGTCTGTCTGTCTGTCTGTCTGTCTGTCTGTCTGTCTGTCTGTCTGTCTGTCTGTGTGTGTGTCTGTCTGTCTGTCTGTCTGTCTGTCTGTCTGTCTGTCTGTCTGTCTGTCTGTCTGTCTGTCTGTCTGTCTGTCTGTCTGTCTGTCCGTCCGTCCGTCCGTCCGTCCGTCCGTCCGTCCGTCCGTCCGTCCGCCCGCCCGCCCGCCTCACCCTCTTTCTCTTCTTTCTTTCCTCCCTTTATCTCTGACACCGCCTGCCGTCGTTCACCACCATAGTCCTGCGTGGGAGTCTCCGTGGCGAAGTGGCTAATCCCTCCGCCGAAGATTGTGAGTTCGATTCCGTACTATATAATTCGGCTCACGAGTGCAGTTTTCTCGGAGACGCATGGGGGTCGTCACTAGAGCTACATAGTTCGTACTACACAGTTACGTTTGTGCAATGATGTCGATCCTCTTGCATTTGCTTGCTTGTTTGCTTGTGTTCGCTGGCTGTGAACTCCAGCGTGAAGTCCTGTTTGTCGGATGAAGACATCCTGTTGTCCAACATCAGTGTGATGTCATACCGTACTGAGGTTTTCGTGAGTATCCGTTGTCCCATGTCTGGCTTATTGGTGTGCAGACTGGTGGTTCCTCCTTGTGCAGGCAGATACTCTCCGACATCGGAAGAATCAGCGATCCTACTACGTTAGCCAGGACCCCGAAGGGACCTGTTGCCCAGGACGCACGACTAGGACGTGTTAGTAGGTTTTGGCCATTGTGGAACCTGGTCATGGTGCCTTCTGTCAAGGTCTCACATCCGAGGTTACGACGCGTTGTCTGTACCAACGCCGGACAACATAACAACACGCAACCCTGAGTGATGTTAAACACTGCAGAGAGAACGCGGCGTCTTCGACGACGCCCGGATAAGCAGCCAAGCACAGCAATTGAGCGAGGCGTAAACGACCGCTGGTCAGCAGTACAACCCGTGAACCTTGCAGGGGTCACACTAGCTGACGTGAGCGCCGACTGGCGTGTAGCGTGTAGAACGCCAGAACTGGCAGACGGGTTTAGGTGTTTGGAACGGACAGGTCGCATGGGTATGCGAGAAGTGTTTGAATCTGCATTGAGAGCTAGCCTGTACGACAGTGGGAGATTGATTCGAACGCGTGAATAGTTTGACTTGTAAGTGAGATGTTTATTGCTTGCATGTATTATTATGTATTGTAGTGATAGTGTTCATGCCGTAATGATTGCTATGGATTGTCATTGCGCGATGTTTGTGCGATAATAAATGCAGCGCGTAAATAAAGCGTGTGAATAATACTTTCGGATATTTACTTCGTGTGATTTGATAGTTTGATATTGCTTCACACTTGCCAGAAAACGAGCCACTATTCTTGCTCTACGCAAGACTCTGACAAGTGCGAACGTGGGGGCTTTCGTCCGGGTTTTGAACCAAATGCGAACTTGTAAATTTTTTTGTCCGAGTTTGAAGCGAATGTGAACATGCCGATAGAAGTGCGCAAGTCATAGATTAAGGTAAAGTAGCGATTAAATAGAGTTGATTTAATTAAATTATAAGTGTGAAGATATTATTTGAAGCCAACCGAGGCGTCTTCAGACTTATCACTAAATTCAACAGATTTTGTACCTAAAATCCAAAATGGCGGCCGTGCCCTTGAATGTCATGGAGTAGGGTTAGTGTGAGCGTGAAAGTTGTTGATTGTGGTAACGACTAACAATAATACTTGACAGCATACAAACCTTTACAGACTTCAGTGACATTACACACACCATACATTTACAAACGTTCTAATTTCGTTTAGTTTAAAAAGTACAGGGTTTTTGTGTCAACTTTACCTGAGTCTGGTGAACTTCAAAAATTTTGTGTGTGTCAACCCGAAAGACGTTCCAGTGTGATTTCGAGCACCACTGAACAGCACATTACCCAAGGATTACTTGAGTATAAATTTTTTTTCATCTCTCTTTATACTTTTGTTAGTCTGGCTTTAGACATTAACTGTGCTATAAATATTTGTAACTTACTAACATCATAAATAATTTTGTTTATATTTATTCCATCATACCTATTGTTCATCATGTCTTCTTTAAACGATTTCATTGAAATGGGTTTAAAAATGAATATGTCTGGTGAGGGATTGAGAACATGGAGTGAAAGCAAATATGCAGAATATCTTGTGAAACAAGAGCAGATGATTGAGCGTAATGAAAGAGCTGCCGAAAGGGCGTTGAAAATGAAAGAGGCAGAATCAGAAGCTGCTTTAAAGCTTCAGCAAGCACAATCAGAAGCTGCTTTAAAGCTTCAACAAGCACAGTCAGAAGCTGCAGTGAGGCAAGCTGAGATCTTAGCCCAAAGTAAGAAAGAAGAGCAAGAAACACAACTGAAAATTGAACAGCTGAAAGCTGAATCTTCTAAAGATAAAGTTAATAGAGAAACAGACAAAGATCAACCTCATAAGAAGTACCAAGGTCTGATCAGAAGTTACAACACAGGTGATTGCATAGCAGCATTTACCCAAAACTTTGAATTTGTTATGGATCATTACAAAATTCCAAAACCTGAATGGGGGATAGTATATGTAAGAAGTCTTTCTGGGGAACCTCTTAAAGTCATAGAGTCGATCCCAAATGACCTGAAAGAAGATTATCTTTACATTAAATCTAAAATTATGTCACATTTTCTACTGGATGAATCAGGTTATAGAGAACAGTTTAGGAAACTAGGGAGACGTTTATAACATCTCAAAAAGCCGATCGATCTCTGCAAAAGTATTTTAAACTTGTAGGCCAAAAGCCAAGAGTAGCAAAGAATGCTCAATGGTACTTTGCTCTGAAGAACGAAATTCTAACACGGTACTACACCAAAGGTTCCAGCACTATAGAACAAACAGTGCTACCGTTAGAAAACCGCAAACAAGCATTGAATCTAGCTCATGACATACCCTTTGCAGGACACATGGCGTATGCTAAAACTAGAGCAAGGTTACTTACTCAATTTTATTGGCCAAAGTTTTGCAACGATACCAAACAGTATTGCAGATCGTGTGACATCTGTCAAAAGCTTGTCAAAAAGGGTAAACACCCACAAGCTGAATTGCAAGTTACTGATTTGGCGAGTAGACCGTTTGAAAAGATCTCGGACGATATAGTTGGTCCTCTGAACCATGTAACATCTAAAGGTAATAGGTACATTGTAACACTCATTGATCTATGTACTCGTTGGCCAGAAGCGATTCCAATGAAGAACATAACTTCCAAAGACATCATGGAAGTGTTCTTTCATATTTTTGCGAGGGTAGGATTCCCTGATACCATCCTTTCAGATCGGGGTAGCCAGTTTATTTCCTCGGCTACACAAGCCTTTACCAAAATGTTGGGTGTTAAACAATGCTTCAACAGTCCATACCACCCACATTCGACCGGTATAGTGGAAAAGATTAATGGCGATATGAAACATATGCTCTCTAAGGTAACCCAAGAACATCCTGAAGATTGGGATACTTATCTGCCTGCCATTTTGTTTGCATATAGGGAAGTGCCCCATTCCAGCACTGGGTTCTCACCATTCGAAATGTTATATGGTGCACAACCATGCGGCCCATTATCTCTGTATGAATCTATGTTGACTGAAAGTACAACTTTGTCTATACCCATTTCACCATATGAACATGTAACATCATTGCGTGATAGAATTATGAAATCATGTATGTTAGCTAAAGAAGCTCTCCAAAAAATCAGGAGCTATTTACCGACAATATGCTAACAGAGGAAATAGAACTATTACACTGACGCCAGGACAGGACGTTCTTCTTCTTTTGCCAAGTGATAGACATCTCCTAACTGACTCATGACAAGTACCGTTCAAAGTGCTACGACAAATTTCGACGGTAGATTACGAGATTGCAGTTAGGGACAAACATAAAATTTTCCATATTAACATGCTCAAACCATATCACCACAGGCAAGACGAACAAGTAGAGACTGCAGCAAGCACCTCCATAGTGGACCAGACGGACGACAACGACACTGACGAGCTACCGACACCAGTTCTTGACACGACGTCCAACTTACAGGACATTAAGGTAAATCCTAAACTGACGCAGACACAGACTGACAGTTGCAGACAACTGATACAAGAATACAGGACGATCTTTTCTGACAGCCCAGGACAGACAGATTTAGTGCAACACCAAATCATCTTAACATCTGACGTTCCTATTAAGTGTAGACCATATTCCATCCCTATACACTATAAAGAAAAACTTCATCAAGAAATCATTGATTTAGAAGCAAATCATATCATTCGACGTTCACAATCTCATTTCTGTTCACCAATAGTTTTAGTAGGTAAAAAGGACAACACTATTAGACTCTGTGTGGACTATCGTAAACTCAACAGCATTACACAGTTGGATTTGGAACCAATGAGCAACTGTGAAGACATCCTGACTAGACTATCTGACTCACGTTATTTTACTAAACTTGACATGACAAAAGGCTACTGGCAGATAGCTGTACATCCTGATAGTATACACCTGACTGCATTTGCAACACCGTGGGGTTTCTACGAATGGTGTAAAATACCTTTCGGATTAGTCAATGCACCAGCTACCTTCGTCAGAATGACAAAAATTCTTTTGACAGACATTGCTAACATCATTTGGTACATGGACGACATTTGCATACACACAAAGGACATGACAGAGCACATAACAGCACTACAGCAGACATTTGACAGGATTAGACATCATGGACTGACTGTAAAACCTTCCAAAGTTGATATAGCCTTTCAGGAAATTTCATTTTTGGGCTATAAGATCTCAAATGGCTTTATATCAACTGACGATAACATCATGTCCAGAATTTTGAAATTGTCGCTTCCGACAACTAAGAAACAGTTGCGAAGTGTGTTAGGTCTTTTAAACTATTATAGACAGTTTATTCCTCATTTTGCTGAATTGACCAAATGTTTCACTGATCTACTAACAAATAAACATCCCAACGTGATTGTAAACAGTGAATGTTTAAGGCCAGCATTTAATAAGATTCTGTCATATTTTTCTAAATCACCTATTCTGAAATTGCCAAATTTGAATATTACTTTTAGATTAAGATGTGATGCGAGCTCCGTAGCCATTGGAGGTGTGCTTCCCCAAGAACACGACCAAATCTTGTACCCAGTATACTACGTCTCTCGAAAACTGAACACCAGCGAACGAAATTACAGTACACCGGAACTCGAGGCTCTTGCCATGGTATTTTCGGTACGTAAACTTTCTAGATTTTTGTTAGGCAAACATTTCATTATTGAAACAGATAATAGTCCGCTGACAATTGTTACCAGAGGAACGCCAAGTAACAGCAAGGTGGCAAGATGGTCCCTTCTTCTGCAGGACTATAGCTATGAGATTAACCATATAAAGGGTTCACAAAACTGTCTTGCAGATCTCTTGTCGAGATGTCCATACAACGAACCTAATACCCAGTCAACACCAGAGCACAGTGCAGAGGGTGTATAAAACTGCAACGTAGATAGTGCTCAGTACCACAGCCAATTGTGACAATGTGTCAGTAACGCTGTGTACAACAATGTGATAGGATAGATTGTATCTCCCAATGTATATAACATATGTACATATTTGTATTGTTATTATTATCATGCGAATGAATGCGTGTATAATTGTGAGATATGGGAAAGAATGGAATCAGTATTATGTAAACTAATGTGTTGTATAACTGTGAGATATGAGAAAGAATGTAATTATTATTGTAAATACATAAATATTGTAACAACCAGACACTACAGAGAAGTGTCACTGGACAACACTACAAGATCCAGGAATTTACCAAGCCACTACAACGTGAGGTAATCCTGAAGGTATCCAGACCGAGTTGTCCAAGACGTTTTAACAAGGTACGAAAGATGACTGCGACAGTACAATCCGAGCAGAAGGCGGAAGAGACGATCCAACAGCTGATGGTAACAACTACTACTCAGTTTATAGAAGATCCATCCAGAACGGACCAACGTTGTATGAATGACACCACAACACATGTAATAGTACAGCTGTATACTTCCCGATTTTTTGCATATTAATATTAAAAGTTATCAGACTACGCTAAAAAGTCTATAAATGTATGACAATTGTATTAAATTGTAAGTTAAAATATTTCCATATACGGAATTGTATATGTCGATTTTTATAAGATGTAATCTGAGCATCGTAACGTGATTGCTTCTTTACAAACGTGACTTTTTGTGCACATTTGTCAATAAGGATCAAATTATGACACTAAGAAATAATTTTGCAATTGTAATTTATGTCTTGTAAACGACGATAAATTATTGTTCCTAAATTTTTTGTATAATAACCAGGGGACATTACTCTAAATTGTTGGTGATATGTAAATATGTATTGTAACCATTAACATGTGTGCTTGATAAATAACATGTCAATGTAACGTCGTTTAGATATGGACAGTATATTGCCAAAACTGTTGACCTTCATTAGAAACTCTAAACAGGGGTCTGATGATGGAGCTATCTCAGAGGGAGATGCTCACGGCTTGACCTGATTATTTTAGTATTTTTGTTCTTGGTTGTGAGGTAGGGGCCAGTTTAGCCGATACCTACCGGACTAGCTGTGTCACAGCGAGGTAATGCCCATGAAATAGATTGTACTTGACTGTTGTACTTCATAGTGCAACATAATTGGTGTATACATATTGTTTACTATTCACCTGTATATATTTATTATAATTGTTAAGGTATAATGTTCGACTTTGACATGGTGTTAATAACACCTAGATATATATTGTACATGAAAGGAAATCCTTTCATGAAAAAGGGGTGTGGAGAGTGTCAAGGTCTCACATCCGAGGTTGCGACGCGTTGTCTGTACCAACGCCAGACAACATAACAACACGCAACCCTGAGTGATGTTAAACACTGCAGAGAGAACGCGGCGTCTTCGACGACGCCCGGATAATCAGCCAAGCACAGCAATTGAGCGAGGCGTAAACGACCGCTGGTCAGCAGTACAACCCGTGAACCTTGCAGGGGTCACACTAGCTGACGTGAGCGCCGACTGGCGTGTAGCGTGTAGAACGCCAGAACTGGCAGACGGGTTTAGGTGTTTGGAACGGGCAGGTCGCATGGGTATGCGAGAAGTGTTTGAATCTGCATTGAGAGCTAGCCTGTACGACAGTGGGAGATTGATTCGAACGCGTGAATAGTTTGACTTGTAAGTGAGATGTTTATTGCTTGCATGTATTATTATGTATTGTAGTGATAGTGTTCATGCCGTAATGATTGCTATGGATTGTCATTGCGCGATGTTTGTGCGATAATAAATGCAGCGCGTAAATAAAGCGTGTGAATAATACTTTCGGATATTCACTTCGTGTGATTTGATAGTTTGATATTGCTTCACACTTGCCAGAAAACGAGCCACTATTCTTGCTCTACGCAAGACTCTGACACTTCGAAACATCTCTGCGTCCCCTCTTGAATTTTAAACCCTTGTAAAGCCTTGTTTAAGTCCTCTATATTAATATTATTAAGGCCTCTATATTCATAAATCCCACAACATCCTCGTCTCGCACGGAAAAAGGTAGGGAGGGGGAGGGGGAACTACTTCAGTTATGATCGTAAAGAAAGTTTTACAGTCAGTATTCTTCTTATTTCGCACATCCTTTTACAGGACTTAGCTGTCAACAGCAGCATCTTTCAGCTGTCTGTTGATTTCTTGGCAAGATTACGCTCAGTAGTTTGCCATTGCTTTCTGAGCGGCCGGCTCAGTTATTCCGCAAGTCAACAGCGGGGGACGAACCGCTCCCAGTTCTCGCCCGCTACGAGACTCTGCGTGACAAACGGGATTACGGAGAAAGTGCCGCAACCCCTCGGCCAGAGAGACCGGCACAGTCAGTAATACTTGACTTTATACGAGCTTGATGGATTTTATCGAATTTGTATTGTATGCAAGAGATACACTTGCCCTATTCACTTAGTCGTCTTATTTGTGTGTGGACATTTAATGATGCTTATGCTAGCAGTTTAGTATCGCACTGTCCAATTATCCGTTTAATGGAATTTAACAAATACTGTGCATTGATATTCATTCTAACAGTTGTTACTGCTGATTTATTTTTCATTTTGTCGACGTGTCGGTTAAAGGCATTACATCGAGGAAATTGAAATTAAATGCTGTCTTGCTGTTAAAGTAAATGGGACGCTCCGAACGGTAAATGTGCAGTGGATGTCTGTGGCAGTAAAAGCGGAATTCATAGCGGTAAATGTCAGTGGATCTTTGTGACAGTGAAAGCGACAATCATAGTGAAAATGTACTGTGAATCTCTGCGACAGTGAAAGCGGAAATCATAGTGAAAATGTACAGTGAATCTCTACGACAGTGAAAGCGGAAATCATAGTGAAAATGTAAAGTGGATCTCTGTGACAGTAAAAGCGGAAGTCATAGCGCTAAATATCAGTGGATCTCTGTGGCAGTAAAAGCGGAATTCATAACGCTAAATATCAGGCGATCTCTGTGACAGTAAAAGCGGCATTCGTAGCGGTAAATGTTCAGGGGATTCCCACCACAGTGAAAGAGGAATAGTAAATGTTTTTTTAAAAAAGGGTATTTATAACGGTTATAATGCAGAGGATCTCTGACGTAAACGAGTAAGTCATACAGATAAATGGACATGTGATGTGTGTCGCAGTCAAAGAGAAAATCACAGCCGTTAAGAGCACTGTGCCCCCTCTCCTCCTCCTCCTCCTCCTCCTCCTCCTCCTCCTCCCCCCTCCTCCCCCCCCTCCTCCTCCCCACACTTCTCGTAATATGTTTTGAAATGAGAAAAATTCCACCTGGAAGCGGGACAACATAAGAAGAGATTAAATCAATATTACAAAATACAAGCGAAGAAAACTTCGCTTAGAACATCGGCGATCCATATTACTCATTACAGGGAGAGGTTCAAGTGATGCTCTTTTCTCAGAGAAGCGGTAAATGCTGATATCGATGGCAGGGTTAGATAAAAGGAAAAGAGTACGTGCAAGTGTGTGTCCCCAAAGGAGAGAACAAATAGTGGGGCATGCCTTTCAAGACTCAAATCTATGAGGGGCAGAGTTTCTGTGTTGCATATCCCACTCTAACTGAGGTGGGAAAACTGTTTTGTGGCGACAAAAACATGAGAGAGACTAGCAACATCACCAGATGAATCTCCCTCTTCCGCCTCTCCATTTACTGTAAAACATTGGCAGTCAACCAGTTCACGCCAAGGCTTGTATAGACTTGTTCCTGATTAATCATTGTTTTGCAGCAAAGTTTTCTAAGACATTATGTAGTCAGTCTCGCTTGAACCCTCATTAGTCTTTCCTTTTGATATGCATGATAGTGTTTTTTATTCCTGCCTTCCTTTATGCGCCTTGCTAGCATACGGGCGATCTAATACATGTGATGATTCTTCGGCAAACGATGAAAAGTAAAAATTGTTAAACGTGACAAAGAAATAGACTATCCAACCCCCCCCCCCCCCCCCCCCCCCAAAAAAAAAAGTGTCACAAAATTGACACATTCAGCTTCGGCAAAAACAATAAAAACTCCAAAAAATAAACCAAAACAAATAAAAAAAAAGCCTCGGACAAATGAACAATTATCTAATTATCAAAATAGAGTGTCATCATTGCAGGTGTGGCAACTCCATAATTGCTCAGATGTCATCATCTTCAGAACTTTTACGAGTGCCTGTCATCTGATCATACCTGTTTCGTGTTGGTTCACCTCGTTATTTGTGGTACAATGGGGAGGAAGGTGCGGTAACCCCTGTAGGCCTGCCCCGTTTCTAAGTCACGCTACCGTAATGGGACTATTTTCGTTTGGAAGGAACGGGTCGTTGGAAGCCAAGTGACCCTTGGTAGCTCAGGAAATCTAGGGTATTCCCGGGAATGGTGATGGTTCCCCTCCAAAGATAACCTTCCCGAATTAGGAGATACGTAGTCAATTAATTATTTAGCTCTTGAACCCCCAACTTGTATCCATTTTCCTTCTCAAGGGAAACGGTTACAAGAATTTTATTTAGCAATATTAAGTTCCCCTTGTTGAACAATCTGGAATCTGGGAGCTTACGATAGAACAGGACGTTGCTGTCTATTCGTGGTTACCCAGCCACATATTCAGATTCTTCAATCATGTGAGTAATAACCATGATTAAGCACACACACACATACACACACACACGCGCGCACGCATACACACACACACACACACACACATATATATATATATATATATATATATATATATATCTTATATATATAAAAAGGATCTCCGTCTGTCTGTCTGTCTGTCTGTCTGTCCGTATGTCCGTATGTCCGTCTGTCCTTTATACGTCGCGAACGGCCATCCGATTGAGATGAAATTTTCTACACGCCTTCCTTTCATTCCAGAGCTGCCAACTGTCATAGTTTTTTTTTCTTCTTCCTCCTCCTCCCTCCTCCCTCCTCCCCCTCCCAAAATACGTACGTCCAGGAAATGGTCTTCTACATAGACACTTCTCTCTGAGGTCCGCGATAACATATTAACCTGGTGGGATGGCAATCAATCATCCTACTACCTCCTCCCTCCTCCTCCCTTCTCCTCCTCCTCCTCTCCCCTCCTCCTCCTACCCT